>JAFJHM010000147.1:0-38631 GCA_019201815.1 Bombus balteatus
ACTTCACATTTGCTGCCAAATTCAGTGCTCATCATCCGGATACAGCTATGTCAAATCTGGATCTAGTCATATCAAGCGTAATTGCAGTTTTGCATTTTCAGACTGTTAAGGTGTAGAGAATTCGGAAATACAAATAAATTCCTTTATTTAGACACAACAGCTATACATATATATTATAGTCTTACGACCTCGAAGACCTACTTGTGCGCACGCTTGTTGTCAACCGACTCTTTCAAATGCTTCTAAACAACTAACGTCTTTTGTCCCGACTAAGGCCTGGACGCCCTTCGACGCTTACATACACATTCTCATGTACAGTGTAAATGTATCATCTTCCTAGCACAGACTTAAATATTCAATTCAACGACCCTCCGTTTCTATTGCAGATATGCCGACAATTCGATGCGCGTTATACCGCACACTTGCTGCCAAATATAGTACACATCAGCCTGTTTGTGCTTATATCGACTCTAGTTCCTGACAAATTCAGCGTATATGTAATATTGTTTTACAAAGCGTCACATATTCAAATTAACGTATCTACGATTGTACAGCAGACATGTCGACAATACATTGCGAGTTATATTCCACATTAGCAGCCAAATACAGTGCACATCCTCGTGTTTTACTTTGTGTCAACTCCGTTCACGGTCAAATCCCATGACACTACAGATTTGCATTTTCAGGCTTAAATATTCAAATCAACGTATCTCCGCTTCAATTGCAGATATGGCGACAATTCGATATCCGTTATACTCCACATTTGCTGCTAAATACATTGCAGGTCCGCCGGTTTTGTGCTATGTCGTCTTTGAACCCTGTGATATGCAGTGTAATTGTAGTTTCGCGCATTCTGTCTGAAATATTCAACTTCACGTATCTCTGTTTCTGATGCAGATATGACGACAAATCGCTGCGCGTTGTACTCCGAATATGCTGCTAAATATAACGCACATCCTCGGGTTAACGCTGTGTCCACTCCGTTTCCGGTCCATCCCAATGTGTTTACAGTTTTGCATATTCAGGATTCGATATTCAATTGAATGTGTCTTCGCTGCCGTTGGTGGTGTAACGACAAATCGATGCGCGTTATATTCAACATACGCTGCCAAATACGAGGCACAATTTCCGGTATGTGTTATTTAATCACTGGTCTCTGTCAAATGCTTTGCCATTACAGTTTTGCATATTCATGCGTAAATACTTAAAGCAACGTATCTCCGTTCTTTGTAAGATATGTTGCAATTACGATAGGAGTTATATTCCACATTTGCTGCCAAACACGAGGCACAACTTCCGCTTTCCGCTATTTCATCTCTGGTCCCTGTCAAATGCTGTGTCATTGCAGTTTTGCATATTCATGCTTACATATTCTAATAAACGTGTATCCGTTTCTATAGAAGACACGGCCATAATTCGATGCTCATTATACTCCACACTTACTATCGAATACGGTGCACATCATCAGGTTTAAGCTATGTCAAATCGGGGCCCAGTCAATACAGCGCATTTGCAGTTTTGCATATTCAAGCCTAAATATTCAAACCAACGTATCTCCGTTTCTATTGCAGATATGCCGACAATTCGATGCGCGTTGTACTCTAATTTGCTGCTGAATATAGCGCACATTCTCGTGTTAACGCTGTGTCAACTCTGTTTCCCGTCCATTCCAATGTTATTACAGTTTTGCATAATCAGGCTTCAATATTCAATTGAAGGTATCTTCGCTGCTATTGGTGGCGTGTCGACAAATCTATGCGCGTTACATTCAACATTCGCTGCCAAATAGGAGTGCACAACTTTCACTTTGCGCTATTTCATCTCTGGTCCCTGTCAAATGCTTTGTCATTACGGTTTTTGCATACTCATGCTCCAATATTCAAAGGAACGTATCTCCGCACTATTGCAGGTATGTCGCTAATGCGATGCGAGTTATATAAAATACTGCTGCCAAATACTGAATACGGAGCACGAAATCCGGTTTGTGTTATGTAAAATCAGGACACTGCCAAACCCATAGAATTTGTAGTTTTGCATATTCAGCATTAAATATTCAAAGCCAAAGAGGTATCTCAATTTCTATGGCGCAATTACAGACAATAAGATGCGCGTTATATTCCACATTTACTGCCAAATACAACGCACATCATACGGTTTAAGCTACATCAAATCGGGACCCAGTCAAATGCTACGTAATTCCAGTTTTTGTTCATTTAGGCGTAAATATTCATACCAACCTAAATCCGTTTCTAATGCAGATATGGCGACATACGGATGCGCGATATATTCCACATTTGCTGCCAAATTCAGTGCTCATCATCCGGTTTAAGCTACATCAAATCGGGACCCAATCAAATCAAGCGTATTTGCATTTTTGCATATTCAGGAATATGTATTCAAATCAACGTATCTCCGTTTGCATAGCAGACATGTCGACAATACAATACGGATTATATTCCACATTTGCTGCAAAATACAGTGCACATCATCCGGTTTCAGCTATGTCAAGTCTGGATCCAGTCAAATCAAGCGTATCTGCAGTTTTGCATATTCAGGATTAAATATTCAAATCGACGTATCTCAGTTTCTATTGCACATATGCCGACAATTCGGCGCGCGTTATACCGCACATTTGCTGCCTAATATAGTACACATCAGCCGGTTTGTGCTATGTAGACTCTAGTTTCTGACAAATTCAGCGTAAATGTAATTTTGCTTACGGGATATCACATATTCAAATCAACGCATCTCCGTTTGCATAACAGACATGTCGACAATACAACGGGAGTTATATTCAACCTTTGCTGCCACATACAGTGCACATCCTCGTGTATACGCTGTATCAACTCTGTTCCCGGTGAAATCCGGTGTCATTACAGATTTTCATATGAATGCTTCAATATTTAATTGAACGTGTATCCGCTGCTATTGCTGGTATGTCGACGAATCGATGCGCGTTACACTCAACATATGCTGCCAAATACGAGGCACAACATCCGGTTTGAGTTATGTAAAATCAGGACACAGCCAAACCCATAGTAGTTGTGGTTGTGCATATTCATTATGAAATATTCAAACCAACGTATATCAGTTTCTATGAGGCATTTACATTTGGCATTGCCAAATACAATGCACATCGTACGGTTTAAGCTACATCAAATCGGGACCCAGTCAACTGCTACGTAATTCCAGTTTTGCTTATTTAGGCTTAAATATTCATATCAACCTACATCCGTTTCTAATGCAGATATGGCGACATACGGATGCGCGAAATACTCCACATGTGCTGCCAAATTCAGTGCTCATCATCCGATTTCAGCTATGTCAAATCTGGATCATGTCATATCAAGCGTATTTGCAGTTTTGTATATTCAAGAATATGTATTCAAATCAACGTATCTCCGTTTGCATAGCAGACATGTCGACAATACAATGCGGATTATATTCCACATGTGCTGCCAAATACAGTGCACATCCTCGTGTTTACGCTGTATCAACTCCGTTCCCGGTCAAATCCAATGTCATTACAGATTTTCATATAAATGCTTCAATATTCAATTGAACGTACCTCCGCTGCTATAGATGGTATGTCGAAAAATCGATGCGCGTTATTATCAACATATGCTGCCAAATACGGAGCACGAAATCCGGTTTGTGTTATGTAAAATCAGGACACTGCCAAACCCATAGAATTTGTAGTTTTGCATATTCAGCATTAAATATTCAAAGCAAGGTATCTCAATTTCTATGGCGCAATTACAGACAATAAGATGCGCGTTATATTCCACATTTACTGCCAAATACAACGCACATCATACGGTTTAAGCTACATCAAATCGGGACCCAGTCAAATGCTACGTAATTCCAGTTTTGTTCATTTAGGCGTAAATATTCATACCAACCTAAATCCGTTTCTAATGCAGATATGGCGACATACGGATGCGCGATATATTCCACATTTGCTGCCAAATTCAGTGCTCATCATCCGGTTTAAGCTACATCAAATCGGGACCCAATCAAATCAAGCGTATTTGCATTTTTGCATATTCAGGAATATGTATTCAAATCAACGTATCTCCGTTTGCATAGCAGACATGTCGACAATACAATACGGATTATATTCCACATTTGCTGCAAAATACAGTGCACATCATCCGGTTTCAGCTATGTTAAGTCTGGATCCAGTCAAATCAAGCGTATCTGCAGTTTTGCATATTCAGGATTAAATATTCAAATCGACGTATCTCAGTTTCTATTGCACATATGCCGACAATTCGGCGCGCGTTATACCGCACATTTGCTGCCTAATATAGTACACATCAGCCGGTTTGTGCTATGTAGAGTGTAGTTTCTGACAAATTCAGCGTAAGTTTAATTTTGTGTATAAAGGATCACATAAGCTAATCAACGTATCTCTGTTTGCATAGCAGACATGTCGACAATACAACGGGAGTTATATTCAACCTTTGCTGCCACATACAGTGCACATCCTCGTGTTTACGCTGTATCAACTCTGTTCCCGGTGAAATCCGGTGTCATTACAGATTTTCATATGAATGCTTCAATATTTAATTGAACGTGTATCCGCTGCTATTGGTGGTATGTCGACGAATCGGTGCGCGTTATACTCAACATATGCTGCCAAATACGAGGCACAACATCCGGTTTGTGTTATGTAAAATCAGGACACTGCCAAACCCATAGTATTTGTAGTTTTGCATATTCAGCATTAAATATTCAAACCAACGTATCTCAGTTTCTATGGCGTATTTACAGACAATAAGATGCGCGTTATATTCCACATTTACTGCCAAATACAATGCACATCATACGGTCTAAGCTACATTAAATCGGGATCCAGTCAATTGCTACGTAATTCCACTTTTTGTTTATTTAGGCGTAAATATTTATATCAACCTACATCCGTATCTATTGCAGATATGCCGACCATTCGATGCTCGTTATACCGCACATTTGCTGCCAAATATAGTAGCACATCACCAGGTTTGTGCTATGTTGACATTGAGGTGGATACGTGATAGGGTTAGGTTAATCACTCACTGCGTTCAACAAACACTATTTATTGTACACGTTCTTTGTTTACAATGTGTGACGGACGCACGTTACAATTATCGGTTCGTGGTTACGAGTTCGGATATCGTACGGTACGTTGCGCGGTGCGATTCGAGTCGGAAGGTGATTGCACCAGATGTCGAGGAATTAGTAACTCGTATCAATATTGGACCACTCGTTCGGCGACTCGCGACTGACTCTCTTTTCCGCAGCGGTGATGCTGCCTAGGAAAACTATGATTGGGTGTGTCTAAGGATAAGGACACATCGGATTCGTAGGTGGGAAGTGCTGGTACGGAAAGTAAGGGAAATGGACGTCTCTGTTAATTGGTCAATTTTGGGTTGGAGGTTAGAGAAGCATATTAGTCGTCCTTAGGAGAAAGTTGTCAGTGAGACACGTCGTACGTGAGGAAAAAACAGATTTGCTGTATCTTCCCGTGATGGGTGGTATGTGCAGAGATATTGAGACAAAGACTATTTGTCCTTTCGGAGAACCTTAGCTAAACAACTCCTAAGATTTATAGCGGGTCCTTAGCTAGTTGAAAATACTCGATGCGGATGTATCGACATCTGGCAATCATCTTGTTCGAAGGGTCGAGCCTTTGTGTAGCGGGCCACGTGACGGAGACCGTTGAAAAGTTTACCGTCGAGTGCCGCTAGAACATTGATCCCTGTCATATGCAGTATAATTGTAGTTTTGTGGTTTTTGTCAGAAATATTAAACTCCACGTATCTCCGTTTCTAATGCAGAGATGACAACAAATCGATGCGCGTTGTACTCGAATATGCAGCTAAATATAACGCACATCCTCGGGTTAACGCTGTGTCAACTCCGTTTCCGGTCCATCCCAATGTGTTTACAGTTTTGCATATTCAGGATTCGATATTCAATTGAATGTGTCTTCGCTGCCGTTGATGGTGTAACGACAAATCGATGCGCGTTATATTCAACATACGCTGCCAAATACGAGGCACAATTTCCGGTATGTGTTATTTAATCACTGGTCTCTGTCAAATGCTTTGCCATTGCAGTTTTGCATATTCATGCGTAAATACTTAAAGCAACGTATCTCCGTTTCTTTTGTAGATATGTTGCAGTTACGATAGGAGTTATATTCTACATTTGCTGCCAAACACGAGGCACAACTTCCGCTTTGCGTTATTTCATCTCTGGTCCCTGTCAAATGCTGTGTCATTGCAGTTTTGCATATTCATGCTTACATATTCTAATAAACGTGTATCCGTTTCTATAGAAGACACGGCCATAATTCGATGCTCATTATACTCCACACTTACAATCGAATACGGTGCACATCATCAGGTTTTAAGCTATGTCAAATCGGGGCCCAGTCCAATACAGCGCATTTGCAGTTTTGCATATTCAAGCCTAAATATTCAAACCAACGTATCTCCGTTTCTATTGCAGATATGCCGACAATTCGATGCGCGTTATACCGCACATTTGCTGCCAAATATAGTATACATCAGCCGGTTTGTGCTATGTCGACTGTAGTTCCTGACAAATTCAGCGTATATGTAATTTTGTTTACAAAGCGTCACATATTCAAATTAACGTATCTCCGTTTGCATAGCAGACATGTCGACAATACATTGCGAGTTATATTCCACATTTGCTTCCAAATACAGTGCACATCCTCGTGTTTACGCTGTATCAACTCCGTTCCCGGTCAAATCCAATGTCATTACAGATTTTCATCTAAATGCTTCAATATTCAATTGAACGTATCTCCGCTGCTATAGGTGGTATGTCGACGAATCGATGCGCTTTATACTCAACATATGCTGCCAAATAGGAGGCACAATTTCCGGTTTGTACTATTTCATCTCTGGTCTCTGTCAAATGCTTTGTCATTGCAGTTTTGCATATTCATGCTTAAATATTCAAAGCAAAGTATTTCCGCCTACATCCGTTTCTAATGCAGATATGCGCGACATACGGATGCGAGTTATGCTCCAAATTTGCTGCCAAATACATTGCTCATCATCCGGTTCCGTCTATGTCAAATCCGGACCCAGTCAAACCCAGCGTAGTTGCAGTTCCGCATATTCAGGCTTGAATAATCAAAAAACTTATTTCCGTTTCTAATGCAGATAAGTCGACAATTCGATGCGCGTTGTACTCCACATTTGCTCTTAAATGCATTGCTCATCAGCTAGTTTGCGCTATGTAAACTGTGGCCATTGACAAATCCAACGTAATTGCAGCTTTGCGTAATCAGGCTGATATATTCATAAACACGTACTTCCGTTTCTATTGCAGATATGTTGACATTTAGATGCGCGTTATATTTCATATCTGATGCCATGTCCAGTGCACAACATCCGGTTTACGATATGTCAACTCCGGTGCCCGACAATTTCAGCGTAATTGCAATCTTGCTTGCTCAGGCTTAAATATTCAAACCAACGTATCTCCGTTTCTACTCCAGATATGTGGACAATTCGATGTGCCTTGTGCTCCACATATCTTCCCAAATGCAGCGCACACCAGCCAGTTAGCTTTACGTTCACTCTGGGCCAAGTCAAATCCTGCATGGTTGCAGTTTTTCATATTTAGGTTTATATATTTAGTAGAATGTATCTCCGCTGCTATGAGCTGTGTGTCGAGAATTCGATGCGCGTTATGCTCCAAATTTGCTACAAAATGGAACGCTATTCAGCCGGTTGGTGCCATGTCAACTATGGTCCTTGTCAAAACCAGTGTAATTGCAGTTATGTATATTCATACCTAAATATTCAAAGAAACGTATCTCCGCTTCTATTGCCGGTATGTCGAATTGCGATGTGCGTTTTCTTCCACATTTGCTGCCAAATACAGTGCACGTGATCCGATTTAAGCTATGGCACCTATGGTCACTGTCAAATCCAGCGTATATGCGGTTTTTTTAATTTAGGTTGAAATATTCAATTCCACGCAACTACAGGTATGACGATAATTTGAAGTGCATTACGCTCGTCTTGCTCTTCAACGCCTTCAAGGATTTTGTCTCCCCGCTATTGGTACTTTCTAGATACCCTATGGATATGTTAATAAGTACTTATAGGGCACGCAATGCCAGATCAATTATTGTATTAAGAAATGTCTTGTTTCATTTGGAGGAATGCGGTTGTTCTTTTTCCGATTGCTGAACAATTTCTGCGTCACACCCGTCAAAAAATGGCATGCAGCTACACAGTGACAGATACCATGAATGTTCAAATTTTCCACTTTTACGCGTGTTTAGGACAGATGTCGCACCTTTAGTCGAAAGTGATTCCACACTGTATCAGCAGAAGCTAAATCGATTAAATTGCCGCTCTTATATTTCCAAATACAGGAAGGGTGCTTTAACATAGATAACGTGGCCAAAACATCACAAGGCAAATTTTTTTAATTGTTAATGATACGCTTCGTAATACAATCACATTTGTATATACTATTTTTCTCGTTTCCTCTCATTTCATGTTCGTGTTAATCTCAAGATATAGGCTCAGTATAAAAGAAGGATTAACACTTATCTTGGAGCTGAGTGGAGTAAAGAAAGTTTAATTGAAGCATTGTGTCGAATGAAAGCTGAATAAAGAGGCAAATCTGAAGCGGTGCGATATTGGAATTCCAATATTGGATATAAGAATTCTAGGAAGATACCTTGGAACTAACAGTACTGCGAAAATTCTATTATAACCTGGGAGCAACCATTCATAATCATTTTCTCTGTCTATTATTATGTTATATCTGTTAATAATAATATGTAATTTCTTGTCCTTCTCTTTATCTCTTCAGATCTCGTAGGGGAAGAAAATGAATGTCGTCTACGTGTTGTAGACCCATTCTTCAACTATTGCAACGTAACTATCCCTGGCATTACAGTACGTGTCTTACAATGGGCCACGATATTTTAGGTGAAATCTAGGTATCTACATTTACGAGTTTCATAGCTTCCCTGCGACAGCTGTAACTTAATGCATAACAGGTTTTGGCACGCCTTTATCATGCAAATAACTGTATCAGTGCAATGAAAGCGAGGCTATTTTAACGTTGCGGTGTAGATTCTTTACACAGTAAAAGTCTTCAACCAATATTGTGGTAAGGCGGCCACAGCCTATATGTAAATCGGGCATTAGAGGCACGTGCTAGGTAATGTACAGACCAATTGTACGGTAGAGATTCGGTTGTAGGTGCTGCATGGTTCGTACAAATCAGCACTAAATTGTTGCAGCTCTTCATTCCCCTTCGGTCACTGAGAATTATTCACTGCCATTACGACAATTGTCAACAGTGACTTAGTTCTGATTCCTTACACACTCGATTAGCATTATTTCAATTGTGATATATTGTTGTGAATTGATTCACCGCTTATCGATTTTTCCGATGAAAATCCTTTTCTGAGCGAAGGCAATGTGTACATGAATGCACAAGACAGATTCCGCAATGCCCTTAGATACACAGTATTCAAGATTCAACTTGGTCGCTTTCTACCCGGTCAGTACAAGCGCGAATGAGCACGAATTCATTAGATATGTCGGAGTTACATTAGAGTTTAGGGCACGTAACGCTTCTTCGTTTGAATTCGCCATCGTTTTACAAAGCGGGGATTATATTTACGCGTATATGCAAGATTTTACAAACTATGATGAATATTGAGTCTAATGAATAATAAGCTTAACAAGTAATAAGTAACACGAATAATATGACTAACAAACAATAAGACTAACGAATAATAAGACTAATGGATAATATGATTAACGAATAATATGTTTTATGATTAATAAGTTTACAGGATAATGAAATTAACGAATAATCTGTTAAATGAATGCGATTAACAAAGTGCTTGTGTTCAAACGAATCCACGGCCAACGGGATAACCCTTTACTATGCGTAGAATAATTTTAGACACCAAAAATACGAATACTGAGACGCTCGGTATACTGCTCGATATGTCACTCTTCAAGGCGATCACACGAAAGCCTAAACTGATGAAATTCTTTCTCCCTGTACGAATGCGTTTCATTTGTTATATGCTCGCTGGATGCATCGAGAAGGTTCCAAGCGCCGTTGCTAGGCAACTTCCGCCAAAAGTTTGTTGTATACTCGTTGGAAGCATCGAGAGAGTTCCAAGCGCCGTTGCTAGGCAACCACTGTCTGGAGTTTGATTCTTAATACAACGTGTGTCCCATTATATCGACACCTCCAAAATACAATCCTATGTGGCCAGGCTCGTTCTTGAGGCCGTATGCCGCCACAATCACATTTCTAGGAAAAACCATACAACCGTTCCACACCTTCGTCAGGCAAAACGTTTATCCCGTGGCCGTGGCTACGTTCGGCGACCAGTTGTCACCTGGAACCCAATTTCGCTATCACAAATTTCGAACAATTACGACTATGATAAGATCTAAGCTAAAGCATTAGAGGACTCTTCCCAAAATTGCAAACGGAGGGCTCCGGTTTTCCTTTCATCTCCGACAGATATATATGTCGGAAATGGAAGGACACCGGAGCCATCCTATTGGAACTTTGGGAAAACTCCTTAATACTGTAATCTAGATTCTACCAAAGCCGTAATTAAGCAATTGCCGTCATTCAATCCGATTGTATTTGTTCGAGATTTGTGATAGTGAGCTTGAGCTCGAGGCGACAACCAGTCGCCGAACGTAGCCGCGGTCAAGGGATGAACGTCTAACAAAGGCATGGAGAAATTCTATACCTCTCCTTAAAAGAAATAGTTGTAGCGGCACTCAACAGGAAACGTTCCAACGGTTTCAGTCCCGTGGCTCACCACACGCAGACCCCATTCTTCGGGTAAGATGATTACCAGATGTCGATGCATCTCCGCAGTACATGTTCAGTTAGCCTGAGGACCTGTTATAAATCTTAAGATTTAGTTAACTAAAGTCCTTCAAGCAGACAAGCAGTCTCTGTCACAACTACGGGAAGATAGGAGAAATCTATTTCTCTCACGAACGACGCTTCTCGTTAGGAACTTTCCCTCAAGGGCGGCTAGCATCCTGCTCTAACCACCAACATGGAAACTGATCAATTAACAGTAACGTCAATTTCCCTCACTTTCATAAGGAAGTCTTTTCTCCACGAAACCGACGATCTCGTGCCCTTAGACACAGCCATCATAGCTTTCCTTTGCAGCATCATCGTGCCGGAAAGTCATTCTCTCGTGAGGTCACGTAAGCGAGTTACGTAGCGTCTTTACGTTCGGTGGATATTCTATGTTTTGACAAAGAGTGAGTTGAGTAATACATGTGTCGTAGACAAGGAAGTTGGGTACAACTTGGACTTTGGAAGAAAGTGCATTCTGTTATCGCTTTGACCGCGTGTTCGTTAATGAACCTAGGATCATTACCATTAGCTTCTCGAGTATGAAATTAAATATCGACTATTAAAGTAAATATCTCCTCTATTGCATAACAACAACGCATAGTCCAAATGAAGATTCGTTTTACGCCCCTAACCCTAATCATAATGTGAACCCGACATATATATATATGTAGTAACTTAACTGGTTGGGTTTTTAGAGGAAGGACAGGTGAAAGATTGCTTTGATTGTTAACAACTTGATATAGTTAATATATTTAACAATAATCAATGTTACAGCAAAAGCGCGACGGAATATCCGGTGATGAACAATGACCACGTGCTCGCTCGGCTTAGCGGCTTCAAGCACTCGGCCTCTCGACGTGTGCTGTTCGAAACTTCGTAATGGACTGTCTTTTTTGACCTTAGGTCGTTTCTCGGTCCTCTCCGAGAGACGACCCCCCCGATATGCTCGGGTCGCGTCACCGCTCGCACCTATGACCACGTATAGTGCATTTTCTTAATCCTAAACAGACCTCGTAGGTCAGCGAGCGAAAGCCATAAATACGACCCATACTAAAACTCGTAAAATACAGTAACAGGATGCACACTTTCCCTTTTTCCCGATACTACACTCGGCCATCCTGCAATAACATCTGCCCTCAGATGTTGTCGTCTTCGCTTTCGCTTCCGTCGAATGCGACCTTTTCGGCGCTTACGACCCAAGGCTTCCCTTAGGTACTGCTTGGCACTCTTTCGTCTTCTGTTATAATTTCTGCGATTCTCCTCTTGAGTTGCAGCGGTCTTTCTTTTTGCGTCCTCGCGTAGCCTCTTAAACCAAAAATTCTTTTTAACTGTATCTCCTGTTTTGGCGACCCCAAAACGCTCGCGCTCGTTTGCCTGTCCGACTACCTGAGCCTGCGTAGCCTTCGGTACTACCATTAACGGAACGTCTTTACATTCTTTATACAAAACATTTTTTTCAATTTCACACCCATCGACCTGACTGCACGTTGCGTCATCTAAAATCTTAAGGACTTCAATGTCCTTGTTCTGTGCGCTTCTCAACCGTGCAATCAGCCCGTCCTCACTCTCAACCACACACATAGCACTCGGCAGTGGACCTCTACATAAGGCACTCACATACTGTATATTTTTACCCGACCGATGACATATTTGATACTTAAAATCGCCCTCGATTGTCCGCAACTTCGTCAAGTCAGCTACCTCTCTTTTCTCAGACGGCGCCAGTCTTCGCGGTCTTCGTACTACGCGTTTGTCGCTTTTTAAAACGCTTTTTTCAGTTACCCCGACGTCTCGCTTCTTCTCCGGCTCATACCCCCTAACGATATCGCGAATCGCTTCACGGCAACGCGGTTCCTGTACATGCGATGAGCCTATATCGTCAGTCGGTTCGTCTATGTTGACTCTCACTATATCTGGCGCGTTTTTGAAATCGTCAGTCTGTTCGTCTGTTGTCATTACCTTCGTAACTTTACAGTTATCTAGAGGTGGTGATCCTAACCTCGCATACTCGTCTGATGGTATAATCGTGGGATCACTGCCCGTATCCACTAACGCCACAAACTTACAGTCATCTATCGACACTTCTTTCACGTATTTCTTCTTCTTGGGTCTTGAGATGACGTAAGTCTCTTTTGGCCGCGCTGTACACCTTGCCGCCATATGTCCAAATTCGTTGCATTTAAAGCACTTAACACCCTTTTCTTTCTCTGGGCACTTAGCACTTAAATGGTCTTCACTACCACAGTTAAAACATCTTCTTTGGCCGCTGCTTGCTTGCCTCGGCTGATTCCGCACTCCTGATCGTAGTTCCTTGTCGTCCTTGTGTTTCCCAAACTTAGTTTTCACTCCCCTATCTCTTTTCATCGCTTCATACTGCTTGAAGCGTTCTTTCAGCTGTTGTATGTTCTTGGCTCCGTATAATATGGTCTTATTGTTGACCTCATCGGGAATGCCTTGTATGATATAGGCGATTAGCGACTGCATGTCCACTCTGCCTTGTCCCGCAATCTCACACATGCTGTATAGATATTGT
Source organism: Bombus balteatus (assembly GCA_019201815.1). NCBI lineage: Eukaryota > Metazoa > Arthropoda > Insecta > Hymenoptera > Apidae > Bombus > Bombus balteatus. The sequence goes on from JAFJHM010000147.1 coordinate 13,442, forward strand.
CGCAGACTTTCGTCTGCTCTCTTTGTTCTGCGCGCCAACTCTTGATGTACCTGCTGGTCGCTCCATACATCCTCAAACTCGTCTTTCAGCGCTTTTTTTAATTTCCCCCAGAACCTCGTGCATCGTTCTTGTCGCACGAAGGCTCGAGCGGAGCCTGTGAGGAGCTTTTTAGCGAAAGCTATCATGTGGATGTCCGACCAACCACACACTTCCGCCATTTCCTCAAAGTCTTCTATCCACTGACTTACATTCAGCAGATCATCTCCGCTAAACTTCTCCAACGAGTCCTCTACGTCCTTGAACGCTAACACCGTGCGCCTCCGTCGTCTTATCCCCGGAGTTCCCCGAACTCCGCCGTCTTGATTATTGAGATCGCGATTCCTTGGAACGTTCACGTCTAAACGATTCCCAACCGCGCCGATCTCATCGTCTTCGTCGTCTTCAAAATCTTCGTCGTCGTCTTCTACATCATCGTTGTCATCATCCTCATCTTCTTCACGCGCACCGTGTTCACGTTCTACGCGTAGCGCCGCCAGTAACCGCGCTACCAGGTCGCGCTTTCTGCCCGCTACTCTCAGCCGTCGGCTTCTCAGCTCGTCTTTCAACTCAGGTATCTGCATCTGAGCCACCTGCTCGTCAGTCAAACCTGCTTCTTCTGCGTTGTTGGTGGCCATTGTTCTGCGATATCACTCTTCACAAATACACCGTCACTTAAAATTTCACTCGCCGCTTGGCCCTCTAAATCCCGGACGAGCCCCCAAAATTATGTAGTAACTTAACTGGTTGGGTTTTTAGAGGAAGGACAGGTGAAAGATTGCTTTGATTGTTAACAACTTGATATAGTTAATATATTTAACAATAATCAATGTTACAGCAAAAGCGCGACGGAATATCCGGTGATGAACAATGACCACGTGCTCGCTCGGCTTAGCGGCTTCAAGCACTCGGCCTCTCGACGTGTGCTGTTCGAAACTTCGTAAAGGACTGTCTTTTTTGACCTTAGGTCGTTTCTCGGTCCTCTCCGAGAGACGACCCCCCCGCTATGCTCGGGTCGCGTCACCGCTCGCGCCTATGACCACGTATAGTGCATTTTCTTAATCCTAAACAGACCTCGTAGGTCAGCGAGCGAAAGCCATAAATACGACCCATACTAAAACTCGTAAAATACAGTAACAGGATGCACACTTTCCCTTTTTCCCGATACTACATATATGCACGCGCGATCGATTCTGACTGACCAGCATTCTCACCCGGAACCGGAAATCGCAGTGTACCGTGACGAGCAGCACATATATAAGGCTCCATTCTCAGCCAGACCGTCAGTTGTGCTCCAGCAACAGTAGAAGCAACATGGAGTTTTTTAGATCTCTATTACGCGTCGTTGGTTCGTACGTGCCAAGAAAGGTGGATATCATTTCCGAACTACCACTGGAGGTTTCGCACTTGATACTTCGAAAATTAGATCCCTCGTCCCTGCAGAGCGCCGCGCTTGTCTCGCGCAAATGGTTCAACGTATGTAGATCCGACAAGTGCCTACGGCGGAGAGCAAGACGTCACATCCGACATACGAGAAAGCGGGTCAGGATGCAGTTTCTCGGACCAGCAGCCGCTAAAGCTGCCAACCAAGAAGCAAGAAGTAGAGTACGTGGTGAGAGGAACCTAGGGCACGAAGCAAGCTTATCCGCTGCTCGCGCGGCGGTCGACGTTAGAAGGTTACGTGGTCCACAAAAAATTTCGATGCGAAATCGTCCCATCGATGTTGGACCACTAAAATGTATTAGACTCTAATTGATAGTTTGTACCTTAATTTGACTGCTGGCTTTTGCGAGTACTTGAAACGGTCTTGTCCGGCGAAAATGATTCAGAACTGTAGCCTAAAGCTTCAAATAAAATGGTTTCATTGAGACGACAATTTATTTCAGACGCGCTAATTTTCTGACGAAATAACGGCAATGTAACTTACTTTGACACTGAGTCGTGTAATGAGTTTCATTCTTTCGGTCAAAGTGGAATACTATCATTATCGTAACAGGCCCACTATTGAATATCAAATACAACGTATCACCGCTGCAATTGGAGATTTGTCGCTAGTTAGATGCGAGATGTACTCCTCAATTGCTGCCAAATGTAGCGCACATAACCCGGTTCGCGTTATGTCAACACTGGACCCAATAAAATCCAGCATAATTGCAGTTTTGCGAATTCTGTCTTAAATATTCAACTCCACGAATCTCTGTTTCTAATGCAGATATGACGACAAATCGATGCGCGTTGTACTCCTAATTTGCTGCTGAATATAGCGCACATTCTCGTGTTAACGCTGTGTCAACTCTGTTTCCCGTCCATTCCAATGTTATTACAGTTTTGCATAATCAGGCTTCAATATTCAATTGAAGGTATCTTCGCTGCTATTGGTGGTGTGTCGACAAATCTATGCGCGTTACATTCAACATTCGCTGCCAAATAGGAGGCACAACTTTCACTTTGCGCTATTTCATCTCTGGTCCCTGTCAAATGCTTTGTCATTGCGGTTTTGCATACTCATGCTCAAATATTCAAAGCAACGTATCTCCGCTCTATTGCAGATATGTCGCTAATGCGATGCGAGTTATATTCCACATTTACTGCCAAATGCAATGCACATCATCCGGTTTGAGCTATTTCAAATCGGGACCCAGTCAAATGATACGTAATTCCAGTGTTATTAATTTTGCTTAAATACTCAAATAGACCTACATTCATTTCTAATGCAGATATGGCGACATACGGATGCGCGTTATACTCCTCATTTGCTGACAAATTCAGTGCTCATCACCAGGTTTCATCTATTTCAAATCTGGATCCAGTCCAATTAAGCATATTTGCAGTTTTGCATATTCTGGATTAAGTATTGAAACCAACGTATATCCGTTTCTATTGCAGATATGCCGACAATTCGACGCGCGTTATACCGCACATTTGCTGCCAAATACAACTATACAACTATTTCATTTAAGGAGAGATATAGAATTACTCCATGCCTTTGTTAGACAAAACGCTCATTTGAAGGAAATGAAATACTTACTGCTCCAAGTGTGATGAAGATGTATAAGGACGCTTCTAATCGCGAAGCAGTTCCAAACGTGAAGAACTTTCGAACTCGAAGTACTTCCAAAAGTGAGTCAAGAACTTTCAAACGTTCTATTCGATATTCGAATTGGGAATGAAATCTCCGAGCTAGTTGCCGAGTTTATATAGTGGCCAATGTGTTCCATGTTTGCCACTACCACGTGGATTAAGACTTTTAGGGGGCCCCCCTAGTTTTCAGGTAGGTATAGAAGTTAATTTGTTTGCTGTATGAAACATTGTTCAAGGGACAGACGGATTAGTGTGCGCGATGCTCGGGTCAGGTATACGAAACCTTCTTCTTAATTACCAATTATTACAGTTCGAGAATGCTTCTGAGGATAAACAATCACAATAGAGCTGGAGCAAAATGCGATTGTAATTTATTATTAGTCGTCGAGTAGGAAGCGAATACGTTGCTTTTTTTTAGATAATGTCTTTTTTAGTTTTGTGCTTGCTACTAGAAGTAAGTGCATACAAGGGTTTCATCACTTGCGAAAATTTAATAATGAATTTTCGGATATAAGAGGCCAAACCGATAAACTGCCTAAGCTGTGTGACGGTCGACGGTGCAGGTAAAGAATTCAAAGCTTGTATTTTTCCCGGGTTTGGACGAACTTCTCCGTTACGAATTACATATCCCAAATAGAGTACCGACGTCTTCAGAAAGGAACATTTAGCGAAATTAAAAGAAAATCCGGCGTTTACGAGGGTGTTTAGCACAATGTGCAACCTTTCTAGAGCTTGGTCTATCGAGTCGGAAATTATTAGAACGTCGCCCAAATAAACAACGGCGTACGAATAAGCGAGGTCGCCTAAGGCTTTGAAAATGGCTCTCTGGAAAACGGCTGGTGCATTTTTCAACCCAAACGGCATCTTTACGTAATCGTATTGACCGTCGGGTGTAACGAACTCTGTATATTCCGTCGAGTTATGATGAATGCGAATCTGGTGAAATCCGCTGGCCATGTCCAGGCTAATGAAGTATCTCGCACTCCGCAATCTCGTGATTTGATCAGCAATAAGGAGTAAGGGATACCGATCCGCGACGTATATTTATTTAACGCTCGGACGTCCACACACAATATGTCTGTGCCATCCTTCTTCTTCACGAGTAACATGGGGCTCGCGAACGGCGAATAACTAGGTCTTACAATTTTTGCTCTAATTAATTCGCCTATTCTCTCGCGTACTATTCTTCGCTCTTCCTCGCTAAGGCTGTAGGGGCGTCTTTGCACGTTGTCGTTGGGGTCAATTAGCCGTTTATGGAAACGCGGATTCGATTCAATATCATTGTCCAAAAATCACAGGTTATTTTATTATGGACTCATGTTCAAGTCTGTTAGGTAAAGGGAGTGTGGGTATTTTTGTCCATTTGGAGTTCTATTTTTTAATAAATTAGGATTAATGAATTAGAAAATTATTTTTTTGTTGAGGTTATTCGTTGAATAGAACAGAGACGCGTGGATAAATTATAAGATAGGAAAAATATATTTAAGATATAAACGTGAAAGTACAAATATGAGCTGATCCAGATCCGCATGCTGACAGTGTTACTCTCTAACTGAACAAATCCTAGAAGTCACCGTTGCCTGTCGATGGCTTCAAGGTGCCACAGCATTGTGTTGTCAAAAAAATTTGGTTAGCAACCGATCGAAACAGTGTCGTCCGTCCTTCGGCTGTTAGTTTACATAGGAAAAAACTATTGACTTCGTCAAGACCTTCACAAATACATTTGTCAACCGCCTTTCTCTTAACGAATCCTGATGTAGAGTTTTTCTTTTGAAGTAACTACTTCAACACCCTCCCCAAAAACTCTACATCGTTACAAACAATTACCTTTTAATATCTGTTTTACTTTTCATACCTAACTTTTGTCTCAGATATTCAAATCTTGGTTTTGGCAACGCTTTTGTACATATATCTGCCAGTTGCTCTTCTAATGCCGTTCGTTCCATTTCTACTCGCGCTAAACACGCTTTATACCTTTCCGCGGTAAGTCGCATTTCTTCCTCTACAGAAATCTTTGCCTCTCTGATCATAGCATTTATTTTCGCGTCACTATCAGCGATCACTCTTTTTACTCTTTCCTCACATTCGGTACGGCAAGCTGCCAATGTTTCTCTCATAACAGCTTCTGCATTTGCTACTAATTTATCGGCATGTTGTTTAATTCGTTTCGTTTCTTCTTCGATCATTTTGCCCGCAGCTTCTTTTACTTCTGATACTTCTTTGTCTCTTGCTATCGTTAATGCTCGTCTAACACGTTCTTCTTTCTCAACGCGTGTCCTGTTCATCGTATCCATCTCTTTCTTTAACGATTCTACTTCATTTTGTACAACTATCATTTGACGAGATAATTCATCAACCTTTGATGTTAATTCTAGATTTGCTTGACGCAATTCTTGCCTGCCTTCTTCTCGTAATTGATCTTCACGTTCTTGAGATATACGACCAACATCTTCATTTCCAGAAGTACTACCCGACATTCGAGACTCTTCAAATTTACTCTTTTCTTCTTCTACTGTTTTCGCCAGTTCTTCAAACTGTGTCTTGTATTTTTTCGCTATTTTTCTTATTTGAATCTCTTTATTCTTTATGTCATTCAAGACTACTTCTTTATCACCAAGCTCTTTTCTTAATGTTACTAAATCCTTAGCTTTCAAGGAAGAGTCAGCAATAGCTTCGTTTAAGTCCACCGGTAATTTTTCCGCTACGTACGTTACTGGGTTATCATAAAAATCGGTTCGTTTGATCTTACCTCTATCTCTCAATTGTCTCACATTCTCCTCACTCTCATACGTACATGCTCTATCGCTCTGTGCACACACATCTTCGCGCTCGACAATTTTCGGTAAACTTAGCCGTTCGTCCCATAACTGTAGCGTGTCCGCGTTTGACTCCGCTCTATTACTAAAATTGCAAGCTGACGGTAAAATAACTCGCATATCGACCTTATATAAATTTCCGGTACTAGAACCTCTTGCTATTATTTTCTGGTTTTGTACAAACATACAATTTTTTCCTTTCTCTAAAATACAGAAATCTATGCCTCTCTTTGCGACCGATCTAATGGAAAATAGATTTCTTTTCATACCTGGTACATACAAGACATCATTCATTGTACATGCTACCCATTTGCCGTCCACAAAAGTCTCTACTTCGATGTTTCCTTTGCCGCACGCATCCATGAACGTACCATTGCCGATCTCTATCTTCATCCTGTTCTCGAATTTTTCGAGGACGCTGAACCATTCTTGTCGTCCTGTCATGTGATCCGTAGCTCCTGAGTCGATTATCCAAACATCATGGTTTGCCGCTTGCATCGCCGAGGTGCTTCCTAATAGGCCAATTCTGATGTGATCTTGATTTTGTTTTCTGGGTTCCCGGTTATCTCCACTGTTGTTTCCTTTATTGTTTTTAAAACAATTTTTTGCTGGTGTGGCCTTTCTTTTTGCATATAAAGCATCTATAGCAATCCTTCTTTAGATGGCCAACTTTTCCACAGTTGAAACAACTTGGTCCTTGTTTTTCGTTTAACTGCTTTTGCTTTTCCCTTTTGTAATTGTTGCCTTTCGTTACCAGCGCCACCGATGTTTCCTGGTCGTCTTTCTTCCATCTGTTTTCTTCCATCATCAGCCTGGTACTAAGTCTCTCTAAGGTCTTTTTTTCTTCTTCCACCGAATCCCACGCACTGTGAAAGTGGTCAAATTTATTTGGTAACACCGATAGAATGCGCGTTATTAGCATTTTTTCGCCAATTTCACTCCCAAGGGCTTTCATTTTCGCCGCTATCAGTTCCAACTTTGATAAGTTGTAAGACACGTTTTCAGATTCTTCCCATTTAAAATCGAAGAACTGCTTCTGGACCATATTTAGATTCTCATCTGACTTCATGTCATATACCGTATTCAACTTCTTCCACATTTCATGTGCTGTTGTGCAACATAAGAGAAGATCCAATGGTTTGCTTCCTACTGAGGTCACGATTAGTTTCTGCGCTAACCGATCTGCCTTCAAAAATCTCTGACGGGCGACTTCTTTCTCCGCGCTCTTACCTGGATGACGCAGATTCCCTTCACATACGTTTATCAGGTCTTCATCTTCCGTCAAAAGTATACGCATGACAAAACGCCACTGGAGCCAATTTTCTTCGCCACGTAACATTTCGATCTTCACACTTGCTGATTCCATTTTAGCACTATCAATTACACTTAGCACAACACTTTAACAATTTATTAACTTTGCGTTGCTACCTTATAATTTACAGCCCTGGGCCCATAACCTGTTGAGGTTATTCGTTGAATAGAACAGAAACGCGTGGATAAATTATAAGATAGGAAAAATATATTTAAGATATAAACGTGAAAGTACAAATATGAGCTGATCCAGATCCGCATGCTAACAGTGTTACTCTCTAACTGAACAAATCCTAGAAGTCACCGTTGCCTGTCGATGGCTTCAAGGTGCCACAGTATTGTGTTGTCAAAAAAATTTGGTTAGCAACCGATCGAAACAGTGTCGTCCGTCCTTCGGCTGTTAGTTTACATAGGAAAAAACTATTGACTTCGTCAAGACCTTCACAAATACATTTGTCAACCGCCTTTCTCTTAACGAATCCTGATGTAGAGTTTTTCTTTTGAAGTAACTACTTCAACATTTTTCATTGGCATTCGACAAATATATCGTTTGCGATGGACGTCGTGGAAGTATATATAATGACGACGAAGAAATCCAAAACTGTGTGATCGAAATCCACTGCGAGGACAACGTAGTTGCTCCTTCGCGTGATTCAGCTGATATCTAAGAAGCGCCGTTTGATTGTAGAATCTTTTTTCACAGTACATGCAGTTGTAGACTTTCGGTACTGCGGAAACGTCCTATTCTTTACCATGGTTGGGCGTGGTGTTTGTTCCATTATTCTGACAATCGTTATCCTCTATGATCTCCTCACTGCTTTCCATAGTCGGCGCCATTTGAATTTGTTTCATATAGTACAAGTTGTACAACTCGGAATTAAGCAGAATATTCTCCATCTGCGACAACGCAGAGGCATCGACGAGGATCGCTAAGGTCTACAACATTTCGTACTCAAATTTCAGTCAATAAGAAGTTGGAATTCTATTGGAATTGAAGGGATAATGTAAATTTAGAACCTATCTTTTATGGAGAAGTATAAAATTTATTTACTATAAAGTGCAATACAACTTATGTGTGATGATCTTTTTATACACATGTAAGATATTAATCGCTATTTCAAGGTTTCAGACTATATATATGTATATTTTATAAAATGTTTCATAGACAGAATTAGAATGTCAAAATATCAGTTACAGTTTAATAAAGTAGTTTCCAAGTTGAATTAATTTATCGGTCAGAAGATTCTTCTTCCGTTTCATTCGTGGTGCTGTCGCGTGCTGCGAGAATTGCTTTTGCTTTCATAATGGCGAGCAGCTGGAGATATGGACGTGCTGCAGGATCGTCTTCCGTTTCTCCCGTGTCTCCCATCAGGTGAAATAAAAGGAGACGATGCAGGGCAATCTGCGTACTGAATTCACCACATGGGCAAGCATAATTTACCAGAACATAGTTCGGTGGTAGATCTTCCGCAGATTGCGGTATGACATGCAAGTTGTTATATCCAAGTCGACATTCCTCCATCGTTTTGTTATAAGGAACAATCTGGAAAAATAAAATTAAGATAGATAAATAAAAAATAAATTTCACGAATTGTTTGAAAAATCAGGGGAAGAGACGATTTGAAGGAAATGAAATACTTGCTGTTATTTAATATGGGTTGGGTGTGATATTCAATTAACCCACACAGATTGAATAACACTCTTTATTTCACCTTCTTGTATAAAACGTCTGAGTTCACCGGATACGCTTCAGCAATTAGCACGTGGTCGACTTCTTAAGACAAAAGAGCGTCGTTAGAAGTCGTACCAACTTAGCTTATAGGAACTAGCGGTCATACCAACTTAGCATTTCTCATCACTCCCCTTTGATCGCTAGTTTCTACAAGCCCCATAGCTTTGGTAAAATATTGAGGTTTTACTCTATTCAAACCTTTGGTGAGAATGTGGGCAACATTCTCAGAATTAGATATATAGATATAATCTAATATCCCTTTCGACACACAATTCTTTACATAAAAGTAACGCACTTGGACATGCTTAGAACTCTCAGCAACCACCTCATCCTTGGACCATGAAGTAGCTCCAATGTTGTCACAAAAAATCTTGCATGGGCGGGGACAATATAACGATTGACCCAGCTCCCTTAACAGTAAAGATATCCACACAGCTTCCCTTGCTGCTTCTTGCATCGCTACGAATTCTGCTTCGCATGTCGATTGAGATATAATTGGTTGTTTCTTTGACAACCAAGATACTGCTCCACCAGCGAGTATGAAAACATACCCACTCCTGGATTTTCTATCTAATGCACAGCCCGCAAAGTCTGAGTCGCAGAACACCTTCAAGGGTTGTCCTGTCTTTTGGTATACTAACTTTAATTCTTTGGTCTTCAGCAGGTACCTAAAAACACGCTTCACTGCTTTCCAATCAGACATAGTCGGATTTGCACATCTTTGGCTTAACTTTCCTATTGCACACGCGACATCAGGGCGGCTTACGGTGGCAACATACATTATATGCCCCACAGCCTGTTCGTACAACTTATTGTCAAACGGTTCATTATCTACAATGTCAAAACCAGCCTCGCACTCTTTGGCTAGTGGTGTTGACACTCCAGCCTCCTGAGTAATGTCAAACAGATCTAACATTTGACTTATCTGTACGGATTGATCAAATACAACTGTGGTACTATTTGGCTTACTCAAGTGGATGGATAGAAATTGAGTATCGGTTCCTAACATCCTCACATTTAGTTTGTCCTTAACCCTAGTCTTGAACGCCTGGATCATAGCCTCCGTTCCAAACACGAGAATGTCATCCACATACACAGCTACAATTAGATCTTTGGATGCATTCACATACACACACGGATCACTCACACATGAGTTCAAACTCATACCTCTCAACATACTGTTTATGTATTTAAACCACATTCTCCCTGCTTGCTTCAGTCCATACAGGCTCTTTTTGAGTTTGCACACATACTGAGTTCTGTTCTTTCCTGGCACCTTATAGAATTCAGGTTGTTCCATATATATGTCCTCATCCAAAGGACTGTTGAGGTACGCACACTCCACATCAATATGTTCATAACACCACTCATTCTCCGCACATAGAGCAAGCAAAATCCTTAGTGTCCTACGCTTTACAATTGGACTAAAGGTTTCTGTATAGTCTACTCCGGGCTTTTGCCAGAATCCTCGAGCTACGAGTCTAGCCTTATACCTATCAGGGCTCCTTTTTATGACTAATACCCACTTACAGTCAATCACGTTTTTGTCCGAGGGTCTTTGCACTATATCCCACACGTCTTTGTCCACCAAGTTTTCTAACTCCTTTGCTATCGCATCGGTCCACTTTTGAGCATCTGGCCCCTTCAGGGCATCATACACATTCACAGATTCACATAGACTTTGCTTCCTGCAAACTGTCGCGACGTGAGCACAACTGCTGCATGTCCTTGGCTTATGCAACCGTGCTGATCTCCTGGGTACAGTCGGCACACTCACAACCTCCCCCTGATTACTCTCAATAGTTAAGTTGTCCATGTAATAGTCACTTTCGCCTTCATCGTTTTCACCGTCACTTTGGGCTTCTACATCACTCGTATCATCTCCTCTTTGAAGTTCAAAATCTTCAACGTCCCATATCCATTCCGAAAGTTTCTTTCTGATGTTGCCTGTGTCCACTTTCATGCTCTTGTAGGGAAACACATTTTCTTCGAACCTGACATGACAAGAGATTATTACCCTTTTGGTTTTCGGTAGGTAAATTCTATATCCCTTGAATTGTCTGTCGTAACCTACAAATATTCCCTCATCTGCCCTGCTGTCAAATTTACCTTCGCCTGGGCTTTTCAGGTACCAGATTTTACATCCGAATACCCTCAGCCTGCTGATCTCCCCTTGGATGTCGCATCCCTTACCTTTCCACAATTCTAATGGAATCTTATCTCCGATAGCGGTGGAGGGGCATAGGTTTCTGATGTGACACGCAGTGTTCACAGCTTCTCCCCACAGATAATCAGGGAGTCCCGACTGGATGAGCAGACACCTGGACATCTCCACCAGGGTTCTGTTCGCTAGTTCTGAGACTCCATTTTGTTCAGGATTCCTTGGAACAGTCTTCCTATGCAGAATGCCTTTCTCCCTCAGGTAGCTCTCAAAATTAGTCCCGGTGTACTCACCCCCATTGTCGGTTTGGAGGGCGCATATTTTGGATTGATGTAGAGCCTCCACTTCCATCTTGTACTCCTTAAAGCACCTAAATACTTCGCTCTTCCTGCTGATGATCCTAACGTACATGAATCGTGAGTAGTCATCTATGAATGTTAGGAAGTAGTTACCACCACCTAGTGACTTGCACTGAGCTCTGCCACTGACGTCGCTGTGGACAATTTCCAAAGGACGCCGACACATGTGGTGGGCTGTCTTCGGAAATGGCACCTTCGTCATTTTTCCTTTCACGCAGACTCCGCAGAGTTCGTTGTGTTTCCTGGAGTCCTCCTTCACGCTCCTCAGAGGGATCTTCTTCATTGCATTTCCATGCAGGTGACCCAATCTCTCGTGCCACAATGTGGTACCCTTGTATGCCCTCGCTTCAATGACTTCAACGTCTCCGTCATCTTGGCCAGGTCCCTCTTGATCGTACTCCACAGAGAGGTTTGCTACGTGATCTTCGACAGGTACTGTTTCCAAGTAATAGACATCGTCCCCAACCTTCGAGTTGAATACGACGTCTCCATCGTCGTGTGTCCCAACGGCCTCATCCCTTATGCACACTGTGGTAACTCCCTTTTTTGCCAATTGTCTGATTAAGATTAGATTTACGTCTAACTCAGGCACCCACAGAGCGTTCGTTAGGGATAGCGTCCAACCACCACAGGACTTAGCCATTTTTACAACGATTGTCCCCTTTCCCTTAACATCCAGGTGTCCCTTGCCGATCCTGATCTGTCCGGACGCAGGCGTAAAGTCTACGAATCGGTGCCTGTCCGGAGTCATGTGGTTTGAGGCACCTGAGTCAAGGTAGCTGATTCTCTCCCTATCCATGCGACTGATAGACGACAAAGCCAATGTCGATATAAGTCCCTTGGACCTCGGTTTGTCTTCCGATCACCTCTCTCTCCTGTTATCCTCCTGTCTTTTCTTCTCTCTTTGGTTTTTCTCCTCTTTATCTGCTTTCTCCTCTTGGCACTGGTACGAGATGTGTCCCATTTTCCCACATTTGTAGCACTTTTGGTCTTGTGGGTTTCGGACCTTTGGTCTCGCGCCATCTTTGCTTTGTTGCTTGGGCTTCTGCTGTCTCCTGGTCGCCATTGCGCTGCCTCTCTCGGACGATTCCATAGCCGCGTCGATCCTCCTGTCTTCGAGTAGGAGTTCGGATTTCATGGCCCTCGCACTCAAATCCTTGTCGATCCTCGCTGTTCTGAGGTATGTTGAGTAATTCGGGTCCGCCACGAGGCCGGCTAAAAGGAAACAGGCCATAACGTGGTCACTGATTTCTATGCCTACGCTGGATAATTTGTCGCACAGGTCATTGATTCTTCCGCAGTACGCGGACATGTCCATGTCCGGGATCTTCTCGATAGTACCCAGTTCCCGCATGCATAAGACAGTGTCCATTGACGTAGACCTTCCATGAACGTCTTCCAGTGCTTTCCAGCATTCCCTCGCTGTTTTCAATTTTCTGATATCTCCCAGGTGCTCGGGGCGTATATGCCGGAAAAGGTACGCACGTGCTTTGTTGTCCATTTTTACGCAGTCTGGCCTCATCCTTTCCGCTGACGTAAAACCTGGCTCTATGGCATCCCAGCAGCCCAGAAAAACTAATGAAGCTTCCGTCATCGTTTTCCAGTACTCGTAATTTCCTTTCCTCAAGATTGGATTCATATCCCTGTCCACATCCGGCATATTGTCCTGATCGGCCATGGCGTGGTCTCTTCTCGGATAATTTCAAAAAATCGCAAGAATCTCAATAAATAATTATCTCTCTTACCGCAGTTTACTGCCCTGGGCCCATAACCTGTTATTTAATATGGGTTGGGTGTGATATTCAATTAATCCACACAGATTGAATAACACTCTTTATTTCACCTTCTTGTATAAAACGTCTGAGTTCACCGGATACGCTTTAGCAATTAGCACGTGGTCGACTTCTTAAGACAAAAGAGCGTCGTTAGAAGTCGTACCAACTTAGCTTATAGGAACTAGCGGTCATACCAACTTAGCATTTCACAACACTTGCTGCTCCAAGTGTGATGAAGATGTATAAGGACGCTTCCAATCGCGAAGCAGTTACAAACGTGAAGAACTTTCGAACTCGAAGTACTTCCAAAAGTGAGTCAAGAACTTTCAAACGTTCTACTCGATATTCGGATTGGGAATGAAATCTCCGAGCTAGTTGCCGAGTTTATATAGTGGCCAATGTGTTCCATGTTTGCCACTACCACGTGGATTAAGAGTTTTAGGCCCCCCCCCTAGTTAGCAGGCAGGTAAAGCTGTTAATCTGTTTGCTGTATGAAACATTGTTCAAGGGACAGACGGATTAGTGCGAGCGATGCTCGAGTCAGGTATACGAAACCTTCTTCTTAATTACCAATTATTACAGTTCGAGAATGCTTCAGAGGATAAACAATCACAATAGAGTTGGAGCAAAATGCGATTGTAATTTATTATTAGTCGTCGAGTAGGAAGCGAATACGTTGCTTTTTTTAGCTAATGTCTTTTTTAGTTATGTGCTTGCTACTAGAAGTAAGTGCATACAAAGGTTTCATCACTTGAGAAAATTTAAGAATGAATTTTCGGAAATAAGAGGCCAAACCAATAAGCTGCCTAAGCTGTGTGACGGTCGACGGTGCAGTTAAAGAATTCAAAGCTTGTATTTTTCCCGGATTTGGACGAACCTCTCCGTTACGAATTACATATCCCAAATAAAGTACCGACGTCTTCAGAAAGGAACATTTAGCGAAATTAAAAGAAAATCCGGCGTTTACGAGGGTGTTTAGCACAATGTGCAACCTTTCTAGAGCTTGGTCTATTGAGTCGGCAATTATTAGAACGTCGCCCAAATAAACAACGACATACGAATAAGCGAGGTCGCCTAAGGCTTTGAAAATGGCTCTCTGGAAAACGGCTGGTGCATTTTTCAACCCAAACGGAATCTTTACGTAATCGTATTGACCGTCGGGTGTAACGAACTCTGTATATTCCGTCGAGTTAGGATGAATGGGAATCTGGTGAAATCCGCTGGCCATGTCCAGGCTAATGAAGTATCTCTCACTCCGCAATCTCGCGATTTGATCAGCAATAAGGAGTAAGGGATACGGATCCGCGACGTATATTTATTTAACGCTCGGAAGTCCACACACAATCTGTCTGTGCCGTCCTTCTTTTTCACGAGTATCATGGGGCTCGCGAACGGCGAATTACTAGGTCTTACAATGTTTGCTCTAATCAATTCGCCTATTCTCTCGCGTACTATCCTTCGTTCTTCCTCGCTAAGCCTGTAGGGGCTTCTTTGCACGGTAACGTTGGGATCAATTAGCCGTATTTCTAACTGGCCCGTACTGACGCGAGCACGCGGGAAACCCGTAATGAACGATTCTTTAAATTTCTCGAGAACAGAGATTAACCGGTCTTTATCGTTACCGATCACATCCGTGTCAACCTCGTTAATGTTAACCGCATCTTCCGCGACTTTACTACAGGCGTTAACGATCTTCGTTTTACAAATAACTATGTTTTTTTGCGTGATATATACGTCGAATCCTTGACTTAAAATCTCGCGACCAATCATGATATCGTACTTTAAGTAATCATCGGCAAGGACATGAAAGACTATCTCCAATGTAGAACCGTTAATACATACAGTGGACAAGATCTGAGAGGTACTGTTAACGCAAGTGTTTCCTATGCCTCGCAGTACTACTACATCGGTTATTCGCTTGCCAGAAAATTTCGAGGCTATAGATTCTTTAATTAATGAGCATTCGGCTCGAGAATCGAAATAAAATGAGAACGACTCACCCAGATGACTTAATCTACCAGCTGGAGAGTCCACCACGCAGGAGTCGACTCGACGTTCGTTCTTGGAGCCGTTTTTTTTGTCCTGCAGTAACGGACAATTAGGTGCGATATGGCCCTCCGCACGACACTTAAAGCAAACCACCTTGGACGATGTGGCTGAGCGACTCCTGTTCTGGTGTTGTGTATCCTTCCGCTGTTCGCTACGCATCCTCTTGCGACACTCCCTTATTTTATGTCCGTATGTACCACAGTAATGGCACCTCACCTGGTGGTCCGATAACTTGCGTCGTTTGGCTTCAGGTTCCGCCGGTGGATTTCTTGACAAAAATGTTGGCTGATCGTCGTGAGGAAGAACTCTCATTTCATCATGAAATTGGTCCTCCGTCTTGATATTATTCGCGAGCGTTAGTCGTCGAAAGCGTTGATCTTGTGAACTTAGCATATAAAGGGCGAGGGCATTGATCACTTCGGGCATCGTTAGATCTTGCAACTTCATCTGCAGCATGGAACGGAGGCGGCTACCAAAAGCCCCTGAAGATTCGGTCTCCGACGGTCGTTCTGTGGATATCCTTATTAACGCCGAGGCGGCTGTCTCTCTGCCACCAAAACGCGAAAGGAATTGTTCCTTAAACGTTGGCCAGGTAAACTTTTCACCGCGCACTATTTGTGAAAGCCAATGCGCAGCAGAACCCTTTAGGGCGCGATTTAGAGCAGAAAGTAACGCACTATCTTGTATCGGGTAGTCTTTCAAAATCACATCGACATATGAGCACCACGCGGATGGATCGGCGCCCGCGCCTTCAGGGTCAAAACGTGGTAACGTTACATCCTTAGGTTCCGTACTCGGTCTTTGCTCCCTCGGCTGAGATAACCGGTCCACGATTCTCATGAATTGTTCCATGGTTATACATGGACTCGATCCCACTTCTGATGTCGGGTTAGTGGTAGGATTGGGGCTGCGGGCGCTTGATGAGCCTTCACGGGCATTTGCCATTGTTGAGGTACAACGTATAATTTATTAACACAAGTCTTGATACAACGGAGTTTACAAGTAATCGCAGTGGTTGCGCCCTCGGAGCACTAGTGACGATGGACTTAGGTTCGTAACGAATCCGCGGTCAACGGGATGATAGTAGTGCGTACTCGCAAAGTTCAAGACAGACACTATATTCACTGATCGTAAAGGCAGTATTCTTTTCGTCAAAGAGATCGCACAAGAGAAAGAATCTCAGTCTCGGTGATGCCACCGAGGAAAACTATATGGGGTGTGTCTAAGGACACGCGGTCATCGGATTCGTGGAGAAGAGTATTCGCTCGAAGAGTGAGGGAAATTGACGTAACTGTTAATTGGTCAATTTCCCTGTCGATGGTTAGGGAAGGGTGCCAGCCGCCCTTAAGAGAAAGTTGCTAGCGGGAATCGTCGTTCGTGAGAAAAACTGATTCCTCTTAACTTGCCATAGCTGGAACAAAGACTGTTTGTCCGTTTGAAGGACTTTAGCTAAATCCTAAGATTTATAGCGGGTCCTCGGGCTAGCTGCACATGTACTGTGGAGACGCATCGACATCTGGTAATCATCTTACTCGAAGAATAGAATCTGCGTGTGGCGAGTCACGGAACAGAGACCGTCAAGATGTTCACTGTCGAATGTCGCTACAACTATTTCCTTTTTTAAGAAGGGCTCTAAAATTACTTCTATGCCTTTGTTGGAAAAACGTTCATCCCTTGACCGCGGCTAAGTTCGGCGACTGGTTGTCGCCTCGAGCCTAAGTTCACTATCATAAATCTCAAACAGATGTAATTTGGTTAGGCGACGACATTTGTCAAATTACAGCTACGCTAGACTTTATATTACAATGTTACGGTGTTTCCCGAGGTTCCGAGGAGAGGTTCCGGTGTTCTTTTCATCTGCGACATATATATATATATATGAAATACATTCACGCACGATCGATTCTGACTGACCAGCACACTCACCCGGAACCGGAAATCGCAGTGTACCGTGACGAGCAGCACATATATAAGCCTCCATTCTCAGCCAGACCGTCAGTTGTGCTCGAGCAACAGTAGAAGCAACATGGAGTTTTTTAGATCTCTATTACGCGTCGTTGGTTTGTACGTGCCAAGCAAGGTGGATATCATTTCCGAACTACCACTGGAGGTTTCGCACTTGATACTTCGAAAATTAGATCCCTCGTCCCTGCAGAGCGCCGCGCTTGTCTCGCGCAAATGGTTCAACGTATGTAGATCCGACAAGTGTCTACGGCGGAGAGCAAGACGTCACATCCGACATACGAGAAAGCGGGTCAGGATGCAGTTTCTCGGACCAGCAGCCGCTAAAGCTGCCAACCAAGAAGCAAGAAGTAGAGTACGTGGTGAGAGGAACCTAGGGCACGAAGCAAGCTTATCCGCTGCTCGCGCGGCGGTCGACGTTAGAAGGTTACGTGGTCCTCAAAAAATTTCGATGCGAAATCGTCCCATCGATGTTGGACCACTAAAATGTATTAGACTCTAATTGATAGTTTGTACCTTAATTTGACTGCTGGCTTTTGCGAGTACTTGAAACGGTCTTGTCCGGCGAAAATGATTCAGAACTGTAGCCTAAAGCTTCAAATAAAATGGTTTCATTGAGACAGCAATTTATTTCAGACGCGCTAATTTTCTGACGAAATATCGGCAATGTAACTTACTTTGACACTGAGTCGTGTAATGCGTTTCATTCTTTCGGTCAAAGTGGAATACTATCATTATCGTAACAGGCCCATTATTGAATATCATATACAACGTATCACCGCTGCAATTGGAGATTTGTCGCTAGTTAGATGCGAGGTGTACTCCTCAATTGCTGCCAAATGTAGCGCACATAAGCCGGTTCGCGTTATGTCAACACTGGAACCAATAAAATCCAGCATAATTGCAGTTTTGCGAATTCTGTCTTAAATATTCAACTACACGAATCTCTGCTTCTAATGCAGATATGACGACAAATCGATGCGCGTTGTACTCCTAATTTGCTGCTGAATATAGCGCACATTCTCGTGTTAACGCTGTGTCAACTCTGTTTCCCGTCCATTCCAATGTTATTACAGTTTTGCATAATCAGGCTTCATATTCAATTGAAGGTATCTTTGCTGCTACTGGTGGCGTGTCGACAAATCTATGCGCGTTACATTCAACATTCGCTGCCAAATAGGAGGCACAACTTTCACTTTGCGCTATTTCATCTCTGGTCCCTGTCAAATGCTTTGTCATTGCGGTTTTGCATACTCATGCTCAAATATTCAAAGCAACGTATCTCCGCACTATTGCAGATATGTCGCTAATGCGATGCGAGTTATATTCCACATTTACTGCCAAATACAATGCACATCATCCGGTTTAAGCTATATCAATTCGGACCAAGTCAAATGCTACGTAATTCCAATTTCGTTTATTTAGGCTTAAATATTCAAATCAACCTACATCCGTTTGTATTGCAGATATGGCGACATATCGATACGCGTTATACTCCACATTTGCTGCCAATTACGGTGCCCATCGTCCGGTTTCAGCTATGTCAAGTCTGGATCCAGTCAAATCTAGCGTAGTTGCAGTTTTGCATATTCAGCATTAAGAATTCAAATCAACGTATCTCCGTTTCTATTGCAGATATGTCGACAATTCGATGCGCGTTATAACGCACGCTTGCTGCCTAATATAGTACACATCAGCCGGTTTGCGCTATGTCGACTCTAGTTTCTGACAAATTCAGCGTAAGTGTAATTTTGTGTATAAAGGATCACATAAGCTAATCAACGTATCTCCGTTTGCATAGCAGACATGTCGATAATACATTGCGAGTTATATTCCACATCAGCTACCAAATACAGTGCACATCCTGGTGCTTACGCTGTATCAACTCTGTTTCCGGTCAAATCCAATGTCATTACAGCTTTTCATATTAATGCTTCCAAATGCAGTTGAACGTATCTCCGCTGCTATTGGTGGTATTTCGACGAATCGATGCGCTTTATACTCCACATTTGCTGCCAAATACGTGGAACAACATCCGGTTTGAGTAATGTGAAATCAGGAAGCAGTCAAACCCATAGCTGTTGTAGTTTTGCATATTCAGCGAGAAATATTGAAACCAACGTATCTCAGTTTCTATGGCGCATTTACACACAATTAGATGCGCGCAATATTCAACATTTACTGCCAAATGCAATGCACATCATCCGGTTTGAGCTATTTCAAATCGGGACCCAGTCAAATGATACGTAATTCCAGTTATATTAATTTGGCTTAAATACTCAAATAAACCTACATCCATATCTAATGCAGATATGGCGACATACGGATGCGCGTTATACCGCACATTTGCTGCCAAATACAACTATACAACTATTTCATTTAAGCAGAGATATAGAATTACTCCTTGCCTTTGTTAGACAAAACGTTCATTTGAAGGAAATGAAATACTTGCTGCTCCAAGTGTGATGAAGATGTATAAGGACGCTTCCAATCGCGAAGCAGTTCCAAACGTGAAGAACTTTCGAACTCGTAGTACTTCCAAAAGTGAGTCAAGAACTTTCAAACGTTCTACTCGATATTCGAATTGGGAATGAAATCTCCGAGCTAGTTGCCGAGTTTATATAGTGGCCAATGTGTTCCATGTTTGCCACTACCACGTGGATTAAGACTTTTAGGCCCCCACCCTAGTTAGCAGGCAGGTAAAGCTGTTAATTTGTTGGCTTTATGAAACATTGTTCAAGGGACAGACGGATTAGTGCGCGCCATGCTCGGGTCAGGTATACGAAACCTTCTTCTGAATTACCAATTATTACAGTTCGAGAATGCTTCTGAGGATAAACAATCACAATAGAGTTGGAGCAAAATGCGATTGTAATTTATTATTAGTCGTCGAGTAGGAAGCGAATACGTTGTTTTTTTTTAGATAATGTCTTTGTTAGTTATGTGCTTGCTACTAGAAGTAAGTGCATACAAAGGGTTTCATCACTTGCGAAAATTTAATAATGAATTTTCGGAAATAAGAGGCCAAGCCAATAAACTGCCTAAGCTGTGTGACGGTCGACGGTGCAGGTAAAGAATTCAAAGCTTGTATTTTTCCCGGGTTTGGACGAACTTCTCCGTTACGAATTACATATCCCAAATAAAGTACCGACGTCTTCAGAAAGGAACATTTAGCGAAATTAAAAGAAAATGCGGCGTTTACGAGGGTGTTTAGCACAATGTGCAACCTTTCTAGAGCTTGGTCTATTGAGTCGGCAATTATTAGAACGTCGCCCAAATAAACAACGACATACGAATAAGCGAGGTCGCCTAAGGCTTTGAAAATGGCTCTCTGGAAAACGGCTGGTGCATTTTTCAACCCAAACGGAATCTTTACGTAATCGTATTGACCGTCGGGTGTAACGAACTCTGTATATTCCGTCGAGTTAGGATGAATGGGAATCTGGTGAAATCCGCTGGCCATGTCCAGGCTAATGAAGTATCTCTCACTCCGCAATCTCGCGATTTGATCAGCAATAAGGAGTAAGGGATACGGATCCGCGACGTATATTTATTTAACGCTCGGAAGTCCACACACAATCTGTCTGTGCCGTCCTTCTTTTCACGAGTATCATGGGGCTCGCGAACGGCGAATTACTAGGTCTTACAATGTTTGCTCTAATCAATTCGCCTATTCTCTCGCGTACTATCCTTCGTTCTTCCTCGCTAAGCCTGTAGGGGCTTCTTTGCACGGTAACGTTGGGATCAATTAGCCGTATTTCTAACTGGCCCGTACTGACGCGAGCACGCGGGAAACCCGTAATGAACGATTCTTTTAAATTTCTCGAGAACAGAGATTAACCGGTCTTTATCGTTACCGATCACATCCGTGTCAACCTCGTTAATGTTAACCGCATCTTCCGCGACTTTACTACAGGCGTTAACGATCTTCGTTTTACAAATAACTATGTTTTTTTGCGTGATATATACGTCGAATCCTTGACTTAAAATCTCGCGACCAATCATGATATCGTACTTTAAGTAATCATCGGCAAGGACATGAAAGACTATCTCCAATGTAGAACCGTTAATACATACAGTGGACAAGATCTGAGAGGTACTGTTAACGCAAGTGTTTCCTATGCCTCGCAGTACTACTACATCGGTTATTCGCTTGCCAGAAAATTTCGAGGCTATAGATTCTTTAATTAATGAGCATTCGGCTCGAGAATCGAAATAAAATGAGAACGACTCACCCAGATGACTTAATCTACCAGCTGGAGAGTCCACCACGCAGGAGTCGACTCGACGTTCGTTCTTGGAGCCGGTTTTTTGTCCTGCAGTAACGGACAATTAGGTGCGATATGGCCCTCCGCACGACACTTAAAGCAAACCACCTTGGACGATGTGGCTGAGCGACTCCTGTTCTGGTGTTGTGTATCCTTCCGCTGTTCGCTACGCATCCTCTTGCGACACTCCCTTATTTTATGTCCGTATGTACCACAGTAATGGCACCTCACCTGGTGGTCCGATAACTTGCGTCGTTTGGCTTCAGGTTCCGCCGGTGGATTTCTTGACAAAAATGTTGGCTGATCGTCGTGAGGAAGAACTCTCATTTCATCATGAAATTGGTCCTCCGTCTTGATATTATTCGCGAGCGTTAGTCGTCGAAAGCGTTGATCTTGTGAACTTAGCATATAAAGGGCGAGGGCATTGATCACTTCGGGCATCGTTAGATCTTGCAACTTCATCTGCAGCATGGAACGGAGGCGGCTACCAAAAGCCCCTGAAGATTCGGTCTCCGACGGTCGTTCTGTGGATATCCTTATTAACGCCGAGGCGGCTGTCTCTCTGCCACCAAAACGCGAAAGGAATTGTTCCTTAAACGTTGGCCAGGTAAACTTTTCACCGCGCACTATTTGTGAAAGCCAATGCGCAGCAGAACCCTTTAGGGCGCGATTTAGAGCAGAAAGTAACGCACTATCTTGTATCGGGTAGTCTTTCAAAATCACATCGACATATGAGCACCACGCGGATGGATCGGCGCCCGCGCCTTCAGGGTCAAAACGTGGTAACGTTACATCCTTAGGTTCCGTACTCGGTCTTTGCTCCCTCGGCTGAGATAACCGGTCCACGATTCTCATGAATTGTTCCATGGTTATACATGGACTCGATCCCACTTCTGATGTCGGGTTAGTGGTAGGATTGGGGCTGCGGGCGCTTGATGAGCCTTCACGGGCATTTGCCATTGTTGAGGTACAACGTATAATTTATTAACACAAGTCTTGATACAACGGAGTTTACAAGTAATCGCAGTGGTTGCGCCCTCGGAGCACTAGTGACGATGGACTTAGGTTCGTAACGAATCCGCGGTCAACGGGATGATAGTAGTGCGTACTCGCAAAGTTCAAGACAGACACTATATTCACTGATCGTAAAGGCAGTATTCTTTTCGTCAAAGAGATCGCACAAGAGAAAGAATCTCAGTCTCGGTGATGCCACCGAGGAAAACTATATGGGGTGTGTCTAAGGACACGCGGTCATCGGATTCGTGGAGAAGAGTATTCGCTCGAAGAGTGAGGGAAATTGACGTAACTGTTAATTGGTCAATTTCCCTGTCGATGGTTAGGGAAGGGTGCCAGCCGCCCTTAAGAGAAAGTTGCTAGCGGGAATCGTCGTTCGTGAGAAAAACTGATTCCTCTTAACTTGCCATAGCTGGAACAAAGACTGTTTGTCCGTTTGAAGGACTTTAGCTAAATCCTAAGATTTATAGCGGGTCCTCGGGCTAGCTGCACATGTACTGTGGAGACGCATCGACATCTGGTAATCATCTTACTCGAAGAATAGAATCTGCGTGTGGCGAGTCACGGAACAGAGACCGTCAAGATGTTCACTGTCGAATGTCGCTACAACTATTTCCTTTTTTTTAAGAAGGGCTCTAAAATTACTTCTATGCCTTTGTTGGAAAAACGTTCATCCCTTGACCGCGGCTAAGTTCGGCGACTGGTTGTCGCCTCGAGCCCAAGTTCACTATCATAAATCTCAAACAGATGTAATTTGGTTAGGCGACGACATTTGTCAAATTACAGCTACGCTAGACTTTATATTACAATGTTACGGTGTTTCCCGAGGTTCCGAGGAGAGGTTCCGGTGTTCTTTTCATCTGCGACATATATATATATATATATATATATATATATATATATATATATATATATATATATATATATATATATATATGAAATACATTCACGCACGATCGATTCTGACTGACCAGCACACTCACCCGGAACCGGAAATCGCAGTGTACCGTGACGAGCAGCACATATATAAGCCTCCATTCTCAGCCAGACCGTCAGTTGTGCTCGAGCAACAGTAGAAGCAACATGGAGTTTTTTAGATCTCTATTACGCGTCGTTGGTTTGTACGTGCCAAGCAAGGTGGATATCATTTCCGAACTACCACTGGAGGTTTCGCACTTGATACTTCGAAAATTAGATCCCTCGTCCCTGCAGA
The DNA here is from genome assembly GCA_019201815.1 of Bombus balteatus. NCBI lineage: Eukaryota > Metazoa > Arthropoda > Insecta > Hymenoptera > Apidae > Bombus > Bombus balteatus. The sequence goes on from JAFJHM010000147.1 coordinate 37,219, forward strand.
GCGCCGCGCTTGTCTCGCGCAAATGGTTCAACGTATGTAGATCCGACAAGTGTCTACGGCGGAGAGCAAGACGTCACATCCGACATACGAGAAAGCGGGTCAGGATGCAGTTTCTCGGACCAGCAGCCGCTAAAGCTGCCAACCAAGAAGCAAGAAGTAGAGTACGTGGTGAGAGGAACCTAGGGCACGAAGCAAGCTTATCCGCTGCTCGCGCGGCGGTCGACGTTAGAAGGTTACGTGGTCCTCAAAAAATTTCGATGCCCCCCCGATTTGGCGTCGTGGATTCGTTTGAACACAAGCACTTTGTTAATCGCATTCATTTAACAGATTATTCGTTAATTTCATTATCCTGTAAACTTATTAATCATAAAACATATTATTCGTTAATCATATTATCCATTAGTCTTATTATTCGTTAGTCTTATTGTTTTGTTAGTCATATTATTCGTGTTACTTATTACTTGTTAAGCTTATTATTCATTAGACTCAATATTCATCATAGTTTTGTAGAATCTTGCATATACGCGTAAATATAATCCCGCTTTGTAAAACGATGGCGAATTCAAACGAAGAAGCGCTACGTGCCCTAAACTCTAATGTAACTCCGACATATCTAATGAATTCGTGCTCATTCGCGCTTGTACTGACCGGGTAGAAAGCGACCAAGTTGAATCTTGAATACTGTGTATCTAAGGGCATTGCGGAATCTGTCTTGTGCATTCATGTACACATTGCCTTCGCTCAGAAAAGGATTTTCATCGGAAAAATCGATAAGCGGTGAATCAATTCACAACAATATATCACAATTGAAATAATGCTAATCGAGTGTGTAAGGAATCAGAACTAAGTCACTGTTGACAATTGTCGTAATGGCAGTGAATAATTCTCAGTGACCGAAGGGGAATGAAGAGCTGCAACAATTTAGTGCTGATTTGTACGAACCATGCAGCACCTACAACCGAATCTCTACCGTACAATTGGTCTGTACATTACCTAGCACGTGCCTCTAATGCCCGATTTACATATAGGCTGTGGCCGCCTTACCACAATATTGGTTGAAGACTTTTACTGTGTAAAAGAATCTACACCGCAACGTTAAAATAGCCTCGCTTTCATTGCACTGATACAGTTATTTGCATGATAAAGGCGTGCCAAAACCTGTTATGCATTAAGTTACAGCTGTCGCAGGAAGCTATGAAACTCGTAAATGTAGATACCTAGATTTCACCTAAAATATCGTGGCCCATTGTAAGACACGTACTGTAATGCCGAGGATAGTTACGTTGCAATAGTTGAAGAATGGGTCTACAACACGTAGACGACATTCATTTTCTTCCCCTACGAGATCTGAAGAGATAAAAGAGAAGGACAAGAAATTACATATTATTATTAACAGATATAACATAATAATAG
>JAFJHM010000148.1:0-38612 GCA_019201815.1 Bombus balteatus
ATATAATGTAACATTACAACTTATAACGTTATATAGTATTACGTTATAACGTATAACGTCATATAGCATTACATTATAACGCATAACGTCATATAGTATTACGTTATAACGTATAACGGTATATAGTATTACGTTATAACGTATAACGGTATATAATATTGCGTTATGTAGTATAACGTTATAACGTATAACGTTATATAGAATTACGTTATTACGTATTTCGTTATGTCGTATTACAATATAAAGTATAACATTATATATTATTACGTTACAACGTATAACGTTATATAGTATAACTTTATATAATGTAACATTATAACGTATAACGTGCATCGTATCAGGTTATAACGTATAACGTCATATAATATTACGTTATATAGTATAACGTTGTAACGTATAACGTTATATGATATTACGTTATAACGTATAACGTTATATAGTATTACGATATAACATATAACGGTATATATTATTACGTTATAACGGATAACGTTATATAGTATTACGTTATAACTTGTAACGATATATAATATTACGTTATATAGTATTACGTTATAACGTACAACGTTATATGCTATTACGTTATAACGTATAACGTTATATAGTATTACGTTATAACGTATAACGATATATAGTATTACGCTATAACGTATAACGTCATATATTATTACGTCATAACGTATAACGTTATATAATATTTCGTTATAATGTATAACGTTATATACGATCACGTTATAACGTATAGCGTTATATAATATTTCGTTATAATGTGTAACGTTATATACGATTACGTTATAACGTATAACGTTACGTAGTATTACGTTATATACTATTACGAGATATGGTATTACGTTATAACGTATAACGTTTTATATAATATTGCGTTATATACTACTACAATATATCGTATAACGTAATATAGTATTGTGGTATAACGTATAAGGTTATATAGTATTACGTTATAACGTATGACGTCATATCGAATTACGTTATAACGCATAACGTTATATAGTATAACGTTAAAACGTACAACGTTATATACTATTACGTTATAGCGTATAACGTTATATAAGTATTACGTTATATAGTATTATGAAATATGGTATTACGTTATAACGTATAACGTTATATAGTATTACGTTATAACATATAACGTTATATAGTATTACGTTATAACGTATAACGTTATAAATAACGTTATAACGCATAACGGTATAAAGTATAACGATATATAGTATTACGTTATAACGTATAACGTTATATAATATTACGTTATATAGTATTATCGGTATAACGTATAACGTCATAACGTATTACGTTATAACGCATAACGTCATATAGTATTACGTTATAACGTATAACGGTATATAGTATTACGTTATAACGTATAACGGTATATAATATTGCGTTATGTAGTATAACGTTATAACGTATAACGTTAAATTGAATTACGTTATTACGTATTTCGTTATGTCGTATTACAATATAAAGTATAACGTTATATAGTATTACGTTACAACGTATAACGTTATATATTATATATTTATATAATGTAACATTATAACGTATAATGTGTATCGTATCAGGTTATAACGTATAACGTCATATAATATTACGTTATATAGTATTACGTTATAACGTATAACGTTATATAGTATTACGTTATAACGTATAACGTTACGTAGTATTACGTTATATAGTATTTCGAGATATGGTATTACGTCATAACGTATAACGTTTTATATAATATTGCGTTATATACTACTACAATATATCGTATAACGTAATATAGTATTGTGGTATAACGTATAAGGTTATATAGTATTACGTTATAACGTATGACGTCATATCGAATTACGTTATAACGTATAACGTTATATAGTATAACGTTAAAAAGTACAACGTTATATACTATTACGTTATAACGTATAACGTTATATAGTATTACGTTATAACGTATTATGAAATATAGTATTACGTTATAACTTATAACTATATACGTATAATATACTATAATACTATATACTTATACTATACCTTATATAGTATTACTTATAACTTATAAAGTTATATACTATACTAAATACGTTTAACGTTATGTAGTATTACGTTATAACGTATAACGTTATATAGTATTACGTTATAACGTATAAAGTTATATAGTATTACGTTATAACGTATAACGTTATATAGTATTACGTTATAACGTATAACGTTATATAGTATTACGTTATAACGTATAACGTTATATAGTATTACGTTATAACGTATAACGTTATATAGTATAACGGTATAACGTACAACGTTATATACTATTACGTTATACCGTATAACGTTATATAGTACTACGTTATAACGTATAACGATTTATAATATTGCGTTATATAGTATTACGATATATCGTATAACGTAATATATTATTACGGTATAACGCATAAGGTTATATGGTATTACGTTATAACGTATATCGTTATATCGCAATACGTTATAACGCATAACGTTATATAGTATCTCGTTATAACGCATAACGTTATATAATATTTCGTTATATAGTATTACGATATATCATATAACGTTATATAGTATTACGGTATAACGTATAACGTTATATAGTATTACGTTACAACGTATAACGTTATATAATATTACGTTATAACATATAACGTTATATAGTATTACGATATAACGTAAAACGATATATAGTATTACGTTATAACGGATAACGTTATATAATATTACGTAATATAGTATTATCGATCTATCGTAGAACGTCATACAGTATTACGTTATAACGTATTACGTTATAACGTATAACGGTATATGACATCACGTTATAACGTATTACGTCATGTAGTATTACGCTATAACGTATAAGGTTATATAGTATTGTAACATCGCAAAATAGTTTGAACTAGAGGTCGGTCGAAACTAGAAAAACCGTGTGAGTCATCCTTGTGTGGTAGGTTTATGTTAAGAGTGCCAACGTGACTAAAGTCACCTAGTTCTTCATAGATATGAGAGAAACAATAGACAACGTGAGAGCAGAAGGACGATTTCGTGTTCTCAAGGTGGGGCGACCGAAAGGGCAGAGCGTGCGAACCGAAAAGTATGTGTGTTGCGAGAGTCAGAGTTGATCGAGACGTCGAAGGGTAGAGTAGAGTAGAGTCGAGAGAATTGATCGAGTCGTTAGTGTTGTTAGAATCGTCTGGGTATTATTAAATAACTGCGAAGTTATTTAATAAAGATACGAATACCGTAATTAGCTCAATTAAGCAAATACCGTTTTCTGTTCAATTTATACCTGTATATTTATTTATTTATTAATAAATTGTAAATAATCGGAAAAATTTATATTCTTAATTTTTCACGATATTACAGTATTACGTTATAACGTATAACGTTACATAGGATTACGTTACAACTTATAACGTTATACTATAGTATTACGTTATAACGTATGACGTTATATAGTATTACGTTATAACGTATAACGTCATATAGTATTACGTCATAACGTATAACGTTATATAATATTTCGTTATAATGTATAACGTTATATACGATCACGTTATAACGTATAGCGTGATATAATATTTCGTTATAATGTGTAACGTTATATACGATTACGTTATAACGTATAACGTTACGTAGTATTACGTTATAACGTATAACGTTATATAATATTACGTTATAACGTATAACGTTATAATGTATTACGTTATAACGTACAACGTTGTATAGCATTACGTTATAACGTTATTATATATAATTGTCATTATATTACTTATAATAAAACTTATATAGTATTACGTTATAACGTATAACGTTATATAGTATTACGTTATAACGTATAACGTCATATAGTATTACATTATAACGTATAACGTTATATAGTAATACGTTATAACGCATAGCGTTATATAGTACTACGTTATAACGCATAACGATATAAAGTATAACGATATATAGTATTACGTTATAACGTATAACGTTATATAGTAAACTATAATAACATTATAACTATAACTGTATCGTATCAGGTTATAACGTATAACGTCATATAATATTGCGTTATATGGTATTACGTTATAACGTATAACGTTATATAATATTACGTTATAACGTATAACGTTATATAGTATTACATTATAACGTATAACGGTATATCATATTGCGTTATGTAGTATAACGTATAAGTATAGTATATAGTTACGTTATTACGTATTCGTTTGTCTATTACGTTAACCAAATAAATAAAATAAAATAAATAAATTATTATAACAATATATATACATTATAACTATAATATAAATATATATTATATAATTATATAATAATATTAAAAATATAAAAAAAAAAAAATAAAAAAACGTTACGCAACATATAAAGTATAACGTTATATAGTATTACGTTACAACGTATAACGTTATATAGTATAACTTTATATAATGTAACATTATAACGTATAACGTGTATCGTATCAGGTTATAACGTATAACGTCATATAATATTACGTTATATGGTATTACGTTATAACGTATAACGTTATATAATATTACGTTATAACGTATAACGTTATATAGTATTACGATATAACGTATAACGATATATAGTATTACGTTATAACGGATAACGTTATATAAAATTACGTAATATAATATTATCGATATATCGTGGAACGTCATACAGTATTACGTTATAACGTATTTCGTTATATAATATTGCGTTATATGGTCTTACGATATATCGTATAACGTAATATAGCATTACGTTATAACGAGTAACGTTACGTAGTATTACGTTATAACGTATATCGTTATATAATAATGCGTTACATAGTATTACGTTATAACGTATGACGTTATATAATAATGCGTTACATAGTATTACGTTATAACGTATGACGTTATATAGTATTACGTTATAACGTTATATAGCATTACGTTATAACGTATAACGTTATAAAGTATTACGTTATAACGTACAACGTTATATAGCATTACGTTATAACGTGTAACGTTACGTAGTATTACGTTATAACGTATATCGTTATGTCGTATTACGTTGTAACGCATAACGTTATATATTATTACGTTATAACGTATAACGTTATATAGTATTACGTTACAACGTATAACGTTATATAATATTACGTTATAACATATAACGTTATATAGTATTACGATATAACGTAAAACGATATATAGTATTACGTTATAACGGATAACGTTATATAATATTACGTAATATAGTATTATCGATCTATCGTAGAACGTCATACAGTATTACGTTATAACGTATATCGTTATATAATATTGCGTTATATGGTCTTACGATATATCGTATAACGTAATATATTATTACGTTATAACGTATAACGTTATATAGTATTACGTTATAACGTATAACGTTATATAGTATTACGTTATAACGTATAACGTTATATAGTATTACGTTATAACGTATTACGTTATGTAGTATTACGTTATAACGTATAACGGTATATAACATCACGTTATGACGTATTACGTCATGTAGTATTACGCTATAACGTATAAGGTTATATAGTATTGTAACATCGCAAAATAGTTTGAACTAGAGGTCGGTCGAAACTAGAAAAACCGTGTGAGTCATCCGTGTGTGGTTGGTTTATGTTAAGAGTGCCCACGTGACTAAAGTCTCCTAGTTCTTACATAGATATGAGAGAAACAATAGAAAACATGAGAGAGCAGAAGGACGATTTCGTGTTCTCAAGGTGGGACGACCGAAAGGGCAGAGCGTGCGAAGCGAAAAGTATGTGTGTTGCGAGAGTCACAGTTGATCGAGACGTCGAAGGGTAGAGTCGAGTCGAGAGAACTGACCGAGTCGTTAGTGTTGTTAGAATCGTCAGAGTATTATTAAATAATTGCGAAATTATTTAATATAGATACGAATACCGTAATTAGCTCAATTAAGCAAATACCGTTTTCTGTTCAATTTATACCTGTATATTTATTTATTTATTAATAAATTGTAAATAATCGGAAAAATTTATATTCTTAATTTTTCAGGATATTACATTATTACGTTATAACGTATAACGTTACATAGGATTACATTACAACTTATAACGTTATATAGTATTACGTTATAACGTATAACGTCATATAGCATTACATTATAACGTATAACGTTATATAGTAATACGTTATAACGCATAACGTTATATAATAATACCTTATAACGCAAACGATATATAGCACTACGTTATAACGTATAACGCTATATAGTATTACGTTATAACGTATAATGTCATATAGTATTACATTATAACGTATAACGTTATATAGTAATACGTTATAACGCATAACGTTATATAGTACTACGTTATAACGCATAACGTCATATAGTATTACGTTATAACGTATAACGGTATATAGTATTACGTTATAACGTATAACGTTATATAATATTACGTTATATATTATTGCGATATGTCGTATAAAGTTATATAGTATTACGTTATAACGTATAACGTTATATAGTATTACGTTATAACGTATAAAGTTATATAGTATTACGTTATAACGTATAACGTTATATAGTATTACGTTATAACGTATAACGTTATATAGTATTACGTTATAACGTATAACGTTATATAGTATTACGTTATAACGCATAACGGTATAAAGTATAACGATATATAGTATAACGTTATAACGTATAACGTTATATAATATTACGTTATATAGTATTATCGGTATAACGTATAACGTTATAACGTATTACGTTATAACGCATAACGTCATATAGTATTACGTTATAACGTATAACGGTATATAGTATTACGTTATAACGTATAACGGTATATAATATTGCGTTATGTAGTATAACGTTATAACGTATAACGTTATATAGAATTACGTTATTACGTATTTCGTTATGTCGTATTACAATATAAAGTATAACGTTATATAGTATTACGTTACAACGTATAACGTTATATAGTATATCTTTATATAATGTAACATTATAACGTATAACGTGTATCGTATCAGGTTATAACGTATAACGTCATATAATATTACGTTATATAGTATTACGTTATAACGTATAACGTTATATAATATTACGTTATAACGTATAACGTTACGTAGTATTACGTTATATAGTATTTCGAGATATGGTATTACGTTATAACGTATAACGTTTTATATAATATTGCGTTATATACTACTACAATATATCGTATAACGTAATATAGTATTGTGGTATAACGTATAAGGTTATATAGTATTACTTTATAACGTATGACGTCATATCGAATTACGTTATAACGCGTAACGTTATATAGTATAACGTTAAAACGTACAACGTTATATACTATTACGTTATAACGTATAACGTTACGTAGTATTACGTTATATAGTATTATGAAATATGGTATTACGTTGTCACGTCCCGCGCTCCGCACGTGCCGTAACAAGGAAAAGAAAACCACCCTATGCAAAACGCGCGAATAAGGATTTGAATGCACGGCACTACGACACGAAATATAGGATTAACAAATGAGGACGACAAATATAATCCCAACCAGCATAAAATTAAAATAAATAGAATCTACTAATAAATTGAATGAGTCACGGACCAAATAAATAAACCAGGAAATAAGAATAACTTATAGGAATAAGAATAACTAAGAATACAAAAGGGAAATAAATGAAACGCTAGGAATGTATAAGTATATAAATATATTTTATTCAATCAACGCAGCAACGACTTGCAGAGTTACATATAAGTATAAACATATATGCCAAACATGTAATAACCTAGTAAAATATTAGAGATAATACTTCCAATACTATAAAACAAATCCAATATTATCGAACTATAAAATATATGTGTATATAAAATCAAAGAACTTATAATCTAACGAATACATAAAACATACAATATTGTATTATTAAAGAAATAAAGGTTACATTGTCAGAAATATATATATATGTGCGCACTCTACATGATTGAATCAAATTAGTAATTTAAGATACATACTTAAAACTAGCCAACATTCCGGTAAATAATTATAAAAGAAGAACTACATTACAAAACATGCATGTCTATATATATAAAATATATAAATATATAATCTATACCCTAAAATAAACTACTACTAATAATCTAAATGAATAGAACACACAACGCAACACTTGGGACTAAGTAACAACTTGTCAATAAGCTAAAGCGTTCAAAATAATTAACACCACAACGACTTGAAGAATTGCATACAGGAATTCTACTATCAAACACAAATATCTAATAAAAAAAGAAAACACATTAAACACACAATAATTTAGAAATAAAGCTTTAATACTATGTTGTCACAATACAAGATATATATGTATATATGAAATCAAAACATAACCTCAAACACACAACATTACATCGCTAAAGAATCTAAATGAAAATCACACTACCAGAAATATATACATATATACGTGTACGTGTGTGTGTTCTATCTTATTAAATGAAGTTAATATAAAATAAATAATTAACATTTCATTTCGTATGAAAACTACACCACCAGAAGGAATATGCATATGCATATACATATATATACATTCACACGAACAATACTACTGTCATTTTAATAATAATAATAATAACAACATTAATAATAAATATATAGCCTAATTGCGGTACAATAAGGAAAAACGAGCGACAGACGGAAAATCACTTCGATATCAAACAAAACTAAAGACCCGCCACTCTAACTTTACTGATGACATTTATGAGCAGCCATGTTAGATTTACACGTGCACATCGGAACACACGCAATAATTACACACATTAAATAAATACAAAATAATATATTTTTTCACTTCAATTATACGTCAAGACACTGAAACAAGATTTACACATAATTGACAAATAGATTCGAGATCGATGAAAATCACTGTATGCTAGGGACATTCACGGGCGGCCATTTCGAAACATGCGTGCAGTAACTCTTATAGAAACTATACCATTGAAACTAACTAATAATTTAAATATGTAATAAACATAAGAAATATAAAATGCATAAACCTACATGAAATTGTATTGCTAAGAGTTTAATTAATGTAAAGAATTCTATACATACTTTATTTGATTAACGAACACGGAAAAATAAATTATATAGAAATTATATTATTGGAACTAGCTAACAATTTAAAAATTTATATATGTTGATGAATATGAGAAATACAACTACATAAATTTATATGAAACTGTATCGCTAAGAATAGCCAATAATCTAATTATGTAAAGAATTCTATACATACTTTACTTAATTGACAAACATATAAAACTACATATATTGCAACTCAAGTAATAAAATGAATTGTACACATACTAACACGAAAATAGAAATGCACAAAATTACAAAGTATATGAAACTACATGAAATTATATATACAAAATTACATCATTAGAACTAACCAATATTCAGACAACTCGAATAAAAACTTTTATTATATTGTAAAATATACATATATATGTATGTATATATGTGTGAATTATATTAAATAAGCTTGAAAATATAAAATACATATATGAAACATAAATATGAAACTACAGTACTAAATACGTTAAAATTTAAGGAAACTCTACACAAAGCAACACTATGAAACACGTATATACACATATAAATGTATACACATAACCTAACAAATGTAAAAGAATTAAAATGCATAAGACCACGTTAATATTTGGATGCACTTAAAGAATTTTCACTTTTTCACATTGTAAAAACAAAAATATATATATATGTATATAGTTCAGAGTCAGTTCAAACATAATCAACACAAATGTCTTCGTCCTTCCTGGTGACACTTTGCATGCTGACTACGTCTTCTGGACCACTCATCCAATTTTGGGAACCCTCTTCCTCTTGCGCTGAAATAACACATACAAAATAATAAAACAAAATAAAATACACACTTGGACAATCCACTGGGAACCTCTGACGAAGACACCTCCATATCCATCATTGCACGTCGAAACCACCAATACCTATAATAATAAATCAAATCAAACACTGGAGGCAATAATCACATGAAAATAGTAACAGTAACATACCCAACCAACAACCGAGATGCACAAACCTCACTTGGAAGCCGACATCACTCATAACGTGGCAACGCAAAAGAAGAAAATGAATGGAGTTATATCATGCGAAACTGTTTTATCGCTTTCCATAAAACGGTTTGCAGGACTTACGTACTGGAACATAAACAACATAAAGTATACTTTATACAAAATAATAAATAAACTCATTAGGAAAAAGTCAGATCAATGATCGGAGAGCCTTCAGGACTTGACGCTGGATCTGGTGCCACAACATTATTCTCCAGGGAGCGTAACGCCTCCAACTTTCTTAATTATCATCTATGATACCTCGCACCACCACGATGACCACGGTTCGCTGATGTTTCGTGGTCCGCTTGGAAGGCCTGCTCCTTTCCGCTCTTTCGCACTAAAAAATAAAACAAGGCACAAGTTTAGAGAAATAAACAACAACGCAGAACAGGATGAAATCAGAATAAAATCAAGTAATGTTAACCTGCACAGGGACAGACTCTTCCATATCCTGGATCCAATATAACCTGTAAACATAAAAGAGAACATAAAACCATAATAAACCAAAACATTAAAATTGCCAATCATACAGAAAACTAACCAAATCTAAATAAAGAAATGAAATGAGATAACCTCAAGATATACAACTATACACCTTTAAAATTACACTCAACAAAATTTATTTATACCATAAATAAAATGAAGAAACCACGTATGATGGACAACTACTTCAAGACATCTCGCAGGGAGTAGTATATTAAAACCTACTATTATAAATATAAAATATAATTTATGATTTGCAGAGACAAAAGACGATGCGTGTGCACGTGCGAAGATTCGGTAAAACAACACAACACCCTGCACAATAAGCAGGCGATATTTCTCGCATAGCGAGACCAAGGACACATCAGCGTTCCCACTGGCGTCAGCACGGAGGATTTCAGAAATATGAAACGCGCACCTACCAGCGGTACCCCGAGCGTCAGCACCAGACTTTGGGAATCTCGCAGACGACAATTCAGCAACTTCGAAATTCACATTCTCTCACGTACGATCTCAGGAAACCAAAACTGCAACGTCCCGATTCCCACGGAAGCGTACCCCCAGTGGACCACCACCCCGTGGGGGATGGCATTATAAATATGCATAGCATCCTAGCGAAAGCGCAGTTAATTATTGTGACCCCGTTGGGCAGTTAATTATAGTTGAGCAGTTAATTATTGTAAATCCGTTGGGCAGTTAATTATTGTGACCCCGTTGGGCAGTTAATTATAGTTCGGCAGTTAATTATTGTGAGTCCGTTCAGCAGTTAATTATTGTGACCCCGTTGGGCAGTTAATTATTGTGACCCCGTTGAGCAGTTAATTATTGTGACCCCGTTGGGCAGTTAATTATAGTTGAGCAGTTAATTATTGTGAGTCCGTTCAGCAGTTAATTATTGTGACCCCGTTGGGCAGTTAATTATAGTTGAGCAGTTAATTATTGTGAGTCCGTTCAGCAGTTAATTATTGTGAATCCGTTGGGCAGTTAATTATTGTGAATCCGTTGAGCAGTTAATTATTGCAAGTTTACGGAAACGGTAACACGGAGCAGTTAATTATTGTAAGTCCGTACGACAGTTAATTATTGTAAATCCGTTCAAGAGTTAATTATTGTAAATCCGTTTGAGAGTTAATTATTGTCCGTCTATGGAAACAGTACCGCGGCGTAAATACGTTCAACTTCTGTTAACGAATTAAAGATTCATTCAAAGTTCCGATACGCGAATTCAAAATTGAAGCATTGTCATCCGTTGCGATATTGATTGTTAACTATTAAAATAAATTGTAAAGTGAGACTCAGAAACGAGCTGGGCTTCGAGAGCCTGTTGCCTTATAATCAAGGTGAGAGTTTCAATCTTGTATAATTTCTTCTCTGATAATTTCGGCATTGTACGATACTTGACATCGAAATAAAATCATTCTTCATTAAGTCATAACTGAAAAGTGAAATTATCAAGATACAATTAACACGGAAGGTACGCAAGACATTGAATTCCTAACGACCGTTCGCTGTAATAACTAGTGATCAGACGCTGATTACGGCGTTTTCAATCATTGAAAACACCTACGGTTTTCGTTCTTCTCTTCCCACTGCTAGCAAATATTGCTCATCTTTGGGCGAGACTTACGAAGCACATTGGTTATCCACAGAGAACACCGTCGCCGATCGACATATTCTTTCTTGCTTATGAGTTTGTTAAATAAAATTTAAAATAAGCAATCACTACCCAAATCGTTCAATTATTGACAATAAAAGCTATCGTTCGCTGTAATAACTAGTGATCAGACACTGATTACGGTGATTTCAATTACTGAAAGCACCTACGGTTTTCGTTCTTCTCTTCCCACTGCTAGCAAATATTGCTCATCTTTGGGCGAGACTTACGAAGCCACACTAGTTATCCACAGAGAGGATCATCAAACCCGATCTATATTACTTTTTTACTAAAAGCAAGAGAGAATTTTGAGGTAAGGCTCACCTCAGTAGAAAGCGGGCGGAACGTTGATTAAATGATTAGCAGTTGCCGAAGCTAAAGGAGAAGGAAATAAGCGAATAGAATAATTAAGGTTAATCGTCGAAAATCGGAACCTAGTTTCTTACCATCGAGTTCGATCTTCGTACACAACCCAATACGGGAAATTCCCCTGCTTATCTAAAACATTGTCACCAACATTATGCAATAGCGGTTGTTATAACTCGGATTAAACAAATTGTAAATCTCGCTAGTCGAACTAACTTACCACTCCGAAACCTTCACGATTGGCATAGCCCTAGCGACGTTGTAATTCAGTTAAAATTGAGTAAACTTTGTTTATCAAAATCTATTCATTATTTCGAATAACTTGAATCCTCTCCCGTGCTAGTACTCCTGCCCATAGCAGGTCAGCCGAAAAGGTGGAATTTATTACCAGTCGCACGAAAGTAAGTAACGCTACCCACGAATAATTAATTCATTAATAGACAATCTAAAGAAATTTCTCTAATCGAAATAGTCCTTAGACTATTTCTAGTGGCAGCAACTACCGTGTAAATCGAAAGTTTCGATAAGAAAAAACATATAATATAAAATTTTGAACTTAGAAATAGATCTTAATCGGAAATCTTAATTCAATATCTTAAATACAATTATATCGTATAAATTTTCCCTTCCTGTTGAAATTCAAATTAAATCGAGCTAAATTAAAATTAAAACAAATAAAAAAAAAAAATTTTGCAAATTCAACGGTTTAAAATCGATCCGAAAACAACAGGAACGTAACAACGTTATAACTTATAACTATATACGTATAATATACTATACGATACTATATACTTATACTATACTACTTATACTGTACTTATATTATACTTATACTACTATATACTATACTAAATACTTTGACGTTATGTAGTATTACGTTATAACGTATAACGTTATATAGTATTACGTTATAACGTATAAAGTTATATAGTATTACGTTATAACGTATAACATTATATAGTATTACGTTATAACGTATAACGTTATACAGTATTACGTTCTAACGTATTACGTTATTTAGTATTATGGTATAACGTATAAGGTTATATAGTATTACGTTATAACGCATAACGTTATATAGTATTACGTTATAACGTATTACGTTATAACGTATAACGGTATATAACATCACGTTATAACGTATTACGTCATGTAGTATTACGCTATAACGTATAACGGTATATAACATCACGTTATAACGTATTACGTCATGTAGTATTACGCTATAACGTATAAGGTTATATAGTATTGTAACATCGCAAAATAGTTTGAACTAGAGGTCGGTCGAAACTAGAAAAACCGTGTGAGTCATCCGTGTGTGGTTGGTTTATGTTAAGAGTGCCCACGTGACTAAAGTCTCCTAGTTCTTACATAGATATGAGAGAAACAATAGAAAACATGAGAGAGCAGAAGGACGATTTCGTGTTCTCAAGGTGGGACGACCGAAAGGGCAGAGCGTGCGAAGCGAAAAGTATGTGTGTTGTGAGAGTCACAGTTGATCGAGACGTCGAAGGGTAGAGTCGAGTCGAGAGAACTGACCGAGTCGTTAGTGTTGTTAGAATCGTCAGAGTATTATTAAATAACTGCGAAATTATTTAATATAGATACGAATACCGTAATTAGCTCAATTAAGCAAATACCGTTTTCTGTTCAATTTATACCTGTATATTTATTTATTTATTAATAAATTGTAAATAATCGGAAAAATTTATATTCTTAATTTTTCAGGATATTACATTATTACGTTATAACGTATAACGTTACATAGGATTACATTACAACTTATAACGTTATATAGTATTACGTTGTAACGTATAACGTCATATAGCATTACATTATAACGTATAACGTTATATAGTAATACGTTATAACGCATAACGTTATATAATAATACCTTATAACGCAAACGATATATAGCACTACGTTATAACGTATAACGTTATATAGTATTACGTTATAACGTATAATGTCATATAGTATTACATTATAACGTATAACGTTATATAGTAATACGTTATAACGCATAACGTTATATAGTACTACGTTATAACGCATAACGGTATAAAGTATAACGATATATAGTATTACGTTATAACGTATAACGGTATATAATATTGCGTTATGTAGTATAACGTTATAACGTATAACGTTATATGGAATTACGTTATTACGTATTTCGTTATGTCGTATTACAATATAAAGTATAACATTATATAGTATTACGATACAACGTATAACGTTATATAGTATATCTTTATATAATGTAACATTATAACGTATAACGTGTATCGTATCAGGTTATAACGTATAACGTCATATAATATTACGTTATATAGTATTACGTTATAACGTATAACGTTATATAATATTACGTTATAACGTATAACGTTACGTAGTATTACGTTATATAGTATTTCGAGATATGGTATTACGTTATAACGTATAACGTTTTATATAATATTGCGTTATATACTACTACAATATATCGTATAACGTAATATAGTATTGTGGTATAACGTATAAGGTTATATAGTATTACGTTATAACGTATGACGTCATATCGAATTACGTTATAACGCATAACGTTATATAGTATAACGTTAAAACGTACAACGTTATATACTATTACGTTATAACGTATAACTTTACGTAGTATTACGTTATATAGTATTATGAAATATGGTATTACGTTATAACTTATAACTATATACGTATAATATACTATACGATACTATATACTTATACTATACTACTTATACTGTACTTATATTATACTTATACTACTATATAATATACTAAATACTTTGACGTTATGTAGTATTACGTTATAACGTATTACGTTATGTAGTAATACGTTATAACGTATAACGATATATAGTATTACGTTATAACGTATAACGTTATATAGTATTACGTTATAACGTATAACGTTATATAGTATTACGTTATAACGTATAACGGTATATAATATTGCGTTATGTAGTATAACGTTATAACGTATAACGTTAGATAGAATTACGTTATTACGTATTTCGTTATGTCGTATTACAATATAAAGTATAACGTTATAACGCATAACGTCATATAGTATTACGTTATAACGTATAACGGCATATAGTATTACGTTATAACGTATAACGGTATATAATATTGCGTTATGTAGTATAACGTTATAACGTATAACGTTATATAGAATTACGTTATTACGTATTTCGTTATGTCGTATTACAATATAAAGTATAACGTTATATATTATTACGTTACAACGTATAACGTTATATAGTATAACTTTATATAATGTAACATTATAACGTATAACGTGTATCGTATCAGGTTATAACGTATAACGTCATATAATATTACGTTATATAGTATTACGTTATAACGTATAACGGTATATAATATTGCGTTATATAGTATTACGTTATAACGTATAACGATATATAGTATTACGCTATAACGTATAACGTCATATAGTATTACGTCATAACGTATAACGTTACGTAGTATTACGTTATATAGTATTATGAAATATGGTATTACGTTATAACGTATAACTATATACGTATAATATACTATACGATACTATACTATATACTTATACTATACTACTTATACTGTACTTATATTATACTTATACTACTATATACTATACTAAATACTTCGACGTTATGTAGTATTACGTTATAACGTAAAACGTTATGTAGTACTACGTTATAACGTATAACGATATATAGTATTACGTTATAACGTATAACGATATATAGTATTACGTTATAACGTATAACGTTATATAGTATTACGTTATAACGCATAACGTTATATAAAATTACGTAATATAGTATTATCGATATATCGTGGAACGTCATACAGTATTACGTTATAACGTATTTCGTTATATAATATTGCGTTATATGGTCTTACGATATATCGTATAACGTAATATAGCATTACGTTATAACGAGTAACGTTACGTAGTATTACGTTATAACGTATATCGTTATATAATAATGCGTTACATAGTATTACGTTATAACGTATGACGTTATATAATAATGCGTTACATAGTATTACGTTATAACGTATGACGTTATATAATAATGCGTTACATAGTATTACGTTATAACGTATGACGTTATATAGTATTACGTTATAACGTTATATATTATTGCGATATATCGTATAACGTTATATAGTATAACGTTATAACGTATAACGTTATATAGTATTACGTTATAACGTATAACGATATATAACATTACGTTATAACGTATTACGTCATCTAGTATTACACTATAGCGTATAATGTTATATAGTATTATGTTATAACGTATAACGGCATATCGCATTACGTTATAACGTATAACGTTATATAGTATTACGTTATAACGTATAACGTTATATAGTATTACGTTATAACGTATAACGTTATATAGTATAACGGTATAACGTACAACGTTATATACTATTACGTTATAACATATAACGTTGTATAGTATTACGTTATAACGTATAACGATTTATAATATTGCGTTATATAGTATTACGATATATCGTATAACGTAATATATTATTACGGTATAACGCATAAGGTTATATGGTATTACGTTATAACGTATATCGATATATCGTATTACGTTGTAACGCATAACGTTATATATTATTACGTTATAACGTATAACGATATATATTATTACGCTATAACGTATGACGTCATAACGTGTAACGTTATATAATATTACGTTATACAGTATTACGCTGTAACGTATTACGTTATGTAGTATTACGTTATAACGTAAAAGGTTATATAGTATTACGCTATAAAGTATAACGTCATATAGTATTACGTCATAACGTATAACGTTATATAACATTTCGTTATAATGTGTAACGTTATATACGATTACGTTATAACGTATAACGTGATAGAATATTTCGTTATAATGTGTAACGTTATATACGATTACGTTATAACGTATAACGTTACGTAGTATTACGTTATATAGTATTATGAAATATGGTATTACGTTATAACTTATAACTATATACGTATAATATAATATACGATACTATACTATACACTTAGACTATACTACTTATACTATACTTATATTATAGCTGTACTACTATATACTATACTATATACTTTGACGTTATGTAGTAATACGTTATAACGTATAACGTTATGTAGTACTACGTTATAACGTATAACGATATATAGTATTACGTTATAACGTATAACGTTATATAGTATTACGTTATAACGTATAACGTTATATAGTATTACGTTATAACGTATAACGTTATATAGTATTACGTTATAACGTATAACGTTATATAGTATAACGGTATAACGTACAACGTTGTATACTATTACGTTATAACGTATAACGTTATATAGTACTACGTTATAACGTATAACGATTTATAATATTGCGTTATATAGTATTACGATATATCGTATCACGTAATATATTATTACGTTATAACGTATAACGATATATAGTATTACGCTATAACGTATGACGTCATAACGTATAACGTTATATCGAATTTCGTTATAACGACGCAACGTTATATAATATTACGTTATACAGTATTACGATATATCGTATAACGTAATATAGTATTACGTTATAACGTATAACGTTATATAGTATTACGTTATAACGTGTTACGTTATGTAGTATTACGTTATAACGTATAACGGTATATAACATCACGTTATAACGTATTACGTCATGTAGTATTACGCTATAACGTATAAGGTTATAATGTTGACGTTATGACGTATGACGTTATATAGTATTACGATATAACGTATAAGATATATAGTATTACGTTATAACGGAATAAAATAAGTTTGAAACAGATAAACTTTTTATAAAAGTATATACTGTATACTATGTAGAAAAAAAAAAAAAAAAAAAAATATAACGATAACGTTATATAATATTACGTTATACAGTATTACGATATATCGTATAACGTAATATAGTATTACGTTATAACGTATAACGTTATATAGTATTACGTTATAACGTGTTACGTTATGTAGTATTACGTTATAACGTATAACGGCATATAGTATTACGTTATAACGTATAACGGTATATAATATTGCGTTATGTAGTATAACGTTATAACGTATAACGTTATATAGAATTACGTTATTACGTATTTCGTTATGTCGTATTACAATATAAAGTATAACGTTATATATTATTACGTTACAACGTATAACGTTATATAGTATAACTTTATATAATGTAACATTATAACGTATAACGTGTATCGTATCAGGTTATAACGTATAACGTCATATAATATTACGTTATATAGTATTACGTTATAACGTATAACGGTATATAATATTGCGTTATATAGTATTACGTTATAACGTATAACGATATATAGTATTACGCTATAACGTATAACGTCATATAGTATTACGTCATAACGTATAACGTTACGTAGTATTACGTTATATAGTATTATGAAATATGGTATTACGTTATAACGTATAACTATATACGTATAATATACTATACGATACTATACTATATACTTATACTACTATATACTATACTAAATACTTCGACGTTATGTAGTATTACGTTATAACGTAAAACGTTATGTAGTACTACGTTATAACGTATAACGATATATAGTATTACGTTATAACGTATAACGATATATAGTATTACGTTATAACGTATAACGTTATATAGTATTACGTTATAACGCATAACGTTATATAAAATTACGTAATATAGTATTATCGATATATCGTGGAACGTCATACAGTATTACGTTATAACGTATAACGTTATATAGTATTACGTTATAACGTGTTACGTTATGTAGTATTACGTTATAACGTATAACGGTATATAACATCACGTTATAACGTATTACGTCATGTAGTATTACGCTATAACGTATAAGGTTATAATGTTTGACGTTATGACGTATGACGTTATATAGTATTACGATATAACGTATAACGATATATAGTATTACGTTATAACGGATAACGTTATATAATATTACGTAATATAGTATTATCGATCTATCGTAGAACGTCATACAGTATTACGTTATAACGTATATCGTTATATAATATTGCGTTATATGGTCTTACGATATATCGTATAACGTAATATAGTGTTACGTTATAACGTATAACGTTATATAGTATAACGGTATAACGTACAACGTTGTATACTATTACGTTATAACGTATAACGTTATATAGTACTACGTTATAACGTATAACGATTTATAATATTGCGTTATATAGTATTACGATATATCGTATCACGTAATATATTATTACGTTATAACGTATAACGATATATAGTATTACGCTATAACGTATGACGTCATAACGTATAACGTTATATCGAATTTCGTTATAACGCATAACGTTATATAATATTACGTTATACAGTATTACGATATATCGTATAACGTAATATAGTATTACGTTATAACGTATAACGTTATATAGTATTACGTTATAACGTGTTACGTTATGTAGTATTACGTTAAAACGTATAACGGCATATAGTATTACGTTATAACGTATAACGGTATATAATATTGCGTTATGTAGTATAACGTTATAACGTATAACGTTATATAGAATTACGTTATTACGTATTTCGTTATGTCGTATTACAATATAAAGTATAACGTTATATATTATTACGTTACAACGTATAACGTTATATAGTATAACTTTATATAATGTAACATTATAACGTATAACGTGTATCGTATCAGGTTATAACGTATAACGTCATATAATATTACGTTATATAGTATTACGTTATAACGTATAACGGTATATAATATTGCGTTATATAGTATTACGTTATAACGTATAACGATATATAGTATTACGCTATAACGTATAACGTCATATAGTATTACGTCATAACGTATAACGTTACGTAGTATTACGTTATATAGTATTATGAAATATGGTATTACGTTATAACGTATAACTATATACGTATAATATACTATACGATACTATACTATATACTTATACTATACTACTTATACTGTACTTATATTATACTTATACTACTATATACTATACTAAATACTTCGACGTTATGTAGTATTACGTTATAACGTAAAACGTTATGTAGTACTACGTTATAACGTATAACGATATATAGTATTACGTTATAACGTATAACGATATATAGTATTACGTTATAACGTATAACGTTATATAGTATTACGTTATAACGCATAACGTTATATAAAATTACGTAATATAGTATTATCGATATATCGTGGAACGTCATACAGTATTACGTTATAACGTATTTCGTTATATAATATTGCGTTATATGGTCTTACGATATATCGTATAACGTAATATAGCATTACGTTATAACGAGTAACGTTACGTAGTATTACGTTATAACGTATATCGTTATATAATAATGCGTTACATAGTATTACGTTATAACGTATGACGTTATATAATAATGCGTTACATAGTATTACGTTATAACGTATGACGTTATATAATAATGCGTTACATAGTATTACGTTATAACGTATGACGTTATATAGTATTACGTTATAACGTTATATATTATTGCGATATATCGTATAACGTTATATAGTATAACGTTATAACGTATAACGTTATATAGTATTACGTTATAACGTATAACGATATATAACATTACGTTATAACGTATTACGTCATCTAGTATTACACTATAGCGTATAATGTTATATAGTATTATGTTATAACGTATAACGGCATATCGCATTACGTTATAACGTATAACGTTATATAGTATTACGTTATAACGTATAACGTTATATAGTATTACGTTATAACGTATAACGTTATATAGTATAACGGTATAACGTACAACGTTATATACTATTACGTTATAACATATAACGTTGTATAGTACTACGTTATAACGTATAACGATTTATAATATTGCGTTATATAGTATTACGATATATCGTATAACGTAATATATTATTACGGTATAACGCATAAGGTTATATGGTATTACGTTATAACGTATATCGTTATATCGTATTACGTTGTAACGCATAACGTTATATATTATTACGTTATAACGTATAACGATATATATTATTACGCTATAACGTATGACGTCATAACGTGTAACGTTATATAATATTACGTTATACAGTATTACGCTGTAACGTATTACGTTATGTAGTATTACGTTATAACGTAAAAGGTTATATAGTATTACGCTATAAAGTATAACGTCATATAGTATTACGTCATAACGTATAACGTTATATAACATTTCGTTATAATGTGTAACGTTATATACGATTACGTTATAACGTATAACGTGATAGAATATTTCGTTATAATGTGTAACGTTATATACGATTACGTTATAACGTATAACGTTACGTAGTATTACGTTATATAGTATTATGAAATATGGTATTACGTTATAACTTATAACTATATACGTATAATATAATATACGATACTATACTATACACTTAGACTATACTACTTATACTATACTTATATTATAGCTGTACTACTATATACTATACTATATACTTTGACGTTATGTAGTAATACGTTATAACGTATAACGTTATGTAGTACTACGTTATAACGTATAACGATATATAGTATTACGTTATAACGTATAACGTTATATAGTATTACGTTATAACGTATAACGTTATATAGTATTACGTTATAACGTATAACGTTATATAGTATTACGTTATAACGTATAACGTTATATAGTATAACGGTATAACGTACAACGTTGTATACTATTACGTTATAACGTATAACGTTATATAGTACTACGTTATAACGTATAACGATTTATAATATTGCGTTATATAGTATTACGATATATCGTATCACGTAATATATTATTACGTTATAACGTATAACAATATATAGTATTACGCTATAACGTATGACGTCATAACGTATAACGTTATATCGAATTTCGTTATAACGCATAACGTTATATAATATTACGTTATACAGTATTACGATATATCGTATAACGTAATATAGTATTACGTTATAACGTATAACGTTATATAGTATTACGTTATAACGTGTTACGTTATGTAGTATTACGTTATAACGTATAACGGTATATAACATCACGTTATAACGTATTACGTCATGTAGTATTACGCTATAACGTATAAGGTTATAATGTTTGACGTTATGACGTATGACGTTATATAGTATTACGATATAACGTATAACGATATATAGTATTACGTTATAACGGATAACGTTATATAATATTACGTAATATAGTATTATCGATCTATCGTAGAACGTCATACAGTATTACGTTATAACGTATATCGTTATATAATATTGCGTTATATGGTCTTACGATATATCGTATAACGTAATATAGTGTTACGTTATAACGTATAACGTTATATAGTATAACGGTATAACGTACAACGTTGTATACTATTACGTTATAACGTATAACGTTATATAGTACTACGTTATAACGTATAACGATTTATAATATTGCGTTATATAGTATTACGATATATCGTATCACGTAATATATTATTACGTTATAACGTATAACGATATATAGTATTACGCTATAACGTATGACGTCATAACGTATAACGTTATATCGAATTTCGTTATAACGCATAACGTTATATAATATTACGTTATACAGTATTACGATATATCGTATAACGTAATATAGTATTACGTTATAACGTATAACGTTATATAGTATTACGTTATAACGTGTTACGTTATGTAGTATTACGTTATAACGTATAACGGTATATAACATCACGTTATAACGTATTACGTCATGTAGTATTACGCTATAACGTATAAGGTTATAATGTTTGACGTTATAACGTATGACGTTATATAGTATTACGATATAACGTATAACGATATATAGTATTACGTTATAACGGATAACGTTATATAATATTACGTAATATAGTATTATCGATCTATCGTAGAACGTCATACAGTATTACGTTATAACGTATATCGTTATATAATATTGCGTTATATGGTCTTACGATATATCGTATAACGTAATATAGTGTTACGTTATAACGTATAACGTTATATAGTATTACGTTATAACGTATAACGTTATATAGTACTACGTTATAACGTATTACGTTATGTAGTATTACGTTATAACGTATAACGGTATATAACATCACGTTATAACGTATTACGTCATGTAGTATTACGCTATAACGTATAAGGATATATAGTATTGTAACATCGCAAAATAGTTTGAACTAGAGGTCGGTCGAAACTAGAAAAACCGTGTGAGTCATCCTTGTGTGGTTGGTTTATGTTAAGAGTGCCTACGTGACTAAAGTCTCCTAGTTCTTACATAGATATGAGAGAAACAATAGAAAACATGAGAGAGCAGAAGGACGATTTCGTGTTCTCAAGGTGGGACGACCGAAAGGGCAGAGCGTGCGAAGCGAAAAGTATGTGTGTTGCGAGAGTCACAGTTGATCGAGACGTCGAAGGGTAGAGTCGAGTCGAGAGAACTGACCGAGTCGTTAGTGTTGTTAGAATCGTCAGAGTATTATTAAATAACTGCGAAGTTATTTAATATAGATACGAATACCGTAATTAGCTCAATTAAGCAAATACCGTTTTCTGTTCAATTTATACCTGTATATTTATTTATTTATTAATAAATTGTAAATAATCGGAAAAATTTATATTCTTAATTTTTCACGATATTACAGTATTACGTTATAACGTATAACGTTACATAGGATTACATTACAACTTATAACGTTATATAGTATTACGTTATAACGTATAACGTCATATAGTATTATGTTATAACGTATAACGGCATATCGCATTACGTTATAACGCATAACGTTATATAGTATTACGTTATAACGTATAACGATATATAACATTACGTTATAACGTATTACGTCATGTAGTATTACACTATAGCGTATAACGTTATATAGTCTTACGTTATAACGTATAACGTTACATAGTATTAAGTTATAACGTATAACTGTATATAGTATTACGTTATAACGTATAACGTTAAATAGTATTACGTTACAACGTATTACGTTATATAGTATTACGCTATAACGCATAACGTCTTATAGTATTACGTCATAACGTATAACGTTATATAGTATTACGTTTTAACGTATAACGGTATATAGTATTACGTTACAACGTATAACGGTATATAGTATCACGTTATAATGTATAACGGTATATAGTATTACGTTATAACGAATAACGTTATATAATATAGCGTTATGTAGTATAACGTTATAACGTATTTCGTTATGTCGCATTACGATATAAAGTATAACGATATATAGTATTACGTTATAACGTATAACGGTATATAGTATTACGTTACAACG
Source organism: Bombus balteatus (assembly GCA_019201815.1). Lineage (NCBI taxonomy): Eukaryota > Metazoa > Arthropoda > Insecta > Hymenoptera > Apidae > Bombus > Bombus balteatus. Next base: position 25,112 of record JAFJHM010000148.1, read on the forward strand.
TATTACGTTATATGGTATTACGATATATCGTATATCGTCATATAGTATTACGTTATAACGCATAACGTCATATAGTATTACGTTATAACGCATAACGTCATATAGTATTACGTTATAACGTATAACGTTATAATGTTTGACGTTATGTAGTATTACGTTATAACGTATAACGTTATATAATATTGCGTTACATAGTATTACGTTATAACGTGTAACGTTATATAGCATTACGTTATGACGTATAACGTTATATAGTATTACGTTATAACGTACAACGTTATATAATATTACGTTATATAGCATTATCGATATATCGTATAACGTAATATAGTATTATGGTATAACGTATAATGTTATATAGTATTACGTTATAACGGATAACGTTATATAGTATTACGTTATAACGTATAACGTTATATAGTATTACGTTATAACGTATGACGTTATATAGTATTACGTTATAACGTATAACGTTATATAGTATAACGGTATAACGTACAACGTTATATACTATTACGTTATAACGTATAACGTTGTATAGTACTACGTTATAACGTATAACGATTTATAATATTGCGTTATATGGTCTTACCATATATCGTATAACGTTATATAGTATTACGTTATAACGTATAATGTCATATAGTATTACATTATAACGTATAACGTTATATAGTAATACGTTATAACGCATAACGTTATATAGCACTACGTTATAACGCATAACGATATAAAGTATAACGATATATAGTATTACGTTATAACGTATAACGTTATATAATATTACGTTATATAGTATTATCGATATAACGTATAACGTCATATCGTATTACGTTATAACGCATAACGTCATAAAGTATTACGTTATAACGTATAACGGTATATAGTATTACGCTATAACGTATAACGTCATATAGCAATACGTCATAACGTATAACGTTATATAATATGTCGTTATATAGTATTACGTTATAACGTATTACGTTATATAGCATTACGTTATAACGTATAACGTGATATAATATTTCGTTATAATGTGTAACGTTATATACGATTACGTTATAACGTATAACGTTACGTAATTATTACGTTATATAGTATTACGTTATAACGTATAACGTTAAAATGTCTGACAATGTGTAGTATTATATTGTAACGTATAACGTTATATAGTATTACGTTATAACGTATAACGGTATAATGTTTGAAGTTATGTAGTATTATGTTATAACGTATAACGTTATATAGTATTACGTTATAACGTATAACGTTATAATGTTTGACGTTATGTCGTATTACGTTATAACGTATAACGTCATATAGCAATACGTCATAACGTATACCGTTATATAATATTTCGTTATATAGTATTACGATATATCGTATAACGCTATATAGTATTACGGTATAACGTATAAGGTTATATAGTATTACGTTATAACTTATGACGTCATATCGTATTATGTTATAACGCATAACGTTATATGCTATTACGTCATAACGTATAACGTTATTACGTTTGTCGTTATGTAGCATTACGCTATAACGTACAACGTTATATAGTATTACGTTATAACGTACAACGTTACGTAGTCTTACGTTATATAGTATTATGAAATATGGTATTACGTTATAACGTGTAACGATATATAGTATTACGCTATAACGTCTAACGTCATATAGTATTACGTCATAACGTGTAACGTTATATAATATTGCGTTATATAGTATTACGATATATCGTATAACGTAATATATGATTACGGTATAACGTATAACGTTATGTAGTGTTACGTTATAACGTATAACGTTATATAGTATAACGTTAAAACGAACAACGTTATATACTATTACGTTATAACGTACAACGTTACGTAGTCTTACGTTATATAGTATTATGAAATATGGTATTACGTTATAACGTATAACGATATATAGTATTACGCTATAACGTCTAACGTCATATAGTATTACGTCATAACGTGTAACGTTTTATACTATTACGTTATAACGTATTACGTTATATAGCATTACGTTATAACGTATAACGTTATATAATATTTCGTTATAATGTGTAACGTTATATACGATTACGTTATAACGTATAACGTGATATAATATTCCGTTAGAATGTGTAACGTTATATACGATTACGTTATAACGTATAACGTTACGTAGTATTACGTTATATAGTATTGCGAGATATGGTATTACGTTATAACGTACGACGCCATATTGTATTACGTTATAACGCATAACGTTATATCGTATTTCGTTATAACGCATAACGTTATATAATATTACGTTATACAGTATTACGATATATCGTATAACGTAATATAGTATTACGTTAAAACGTATTACGTTATGTATTATTACGTTATAACCTATAACGTTATATAGTATTACGTTATAACCTATAACGTTATATAGTATTACGTTATAACGTATTGCGTTATATAGTATTACGTTATAACGTATAACGTTATATGCTAGTACGTTATAACGTATAACGTTGTAACGTATTACGTTATGTAGTATTACGTTATAACGTATAACGATATATAGTATTACGCTATAACGTATAACGTCATATAGTATTACGTCATAACGTGTAACGTTATATAATGTTCCGTTATGTAGTATTACGTTGTAACGTATTACGTTACGTAGTATTACGTTATATCGTATTACGAAATATGGTATTACGTTATAACGTATAACGTTATATAATATTGCGTTATATAGTATTACAATATACCGTATAACGTAATATAGTATTATGGTATAACGAATAAGGTTATATAGTATTACGTTATAGCGTATGACGTCATATCGTATTACGTTATAGCTTATAACGATATATAATATTACGTTATATAGTATTACGCTACAACGTATATCGTTATATCGTATTACGTTGTAACACATAACGTTATATATTATTACGTTATAACGTATAACGTTATTACGTTTGACGTTATGTAGCATTACGCTATAACGTACAACGTTATATCGTATTACGTTGTAACACATAACGTTATATATTATTATGTTATAACGTATAACGTTATTACGTTTGTCGTTATGTAGCATTACGCTATAACGTACAACGTTATATAATATTACGGTATAACGTATAACGTTATATAGTATTACGTTATAACGTGTAACTATATATAATATTACGTTATAACGTATAACGTTATGTAATATTTCGTTATATAGTATTACGTTGTAACGTATTACGTTATGTAGTAGTACGTTATAACGTATAACGTTATGTAGTATTACGTTATAACGTATAACGTTATTACGTTTGTCGTTATGTAGCATTACGCTATAACGTACAACGTTATATAGTATTACGTTATAACGTATAACGTTATATGCTATTACGTCATAACGTATAACGTTATTGCGTTTGTCGATATGTAGCATTACGCTATAACGTACAACGTTATATAGTAATACGTTATAACGTATAACGTTATATGCTATTACGTCATAACGTATAACGTTATTACGTTTGTCGATATGTAGCATTACGCTATAACGTACAACGTTATATAGTAATATGTTATAACGTATAACGTTACATAGTATTACGTTATAACGTATAACGATATATAGTATTACGCTATAACGTATAACGTCATATAGTATTACGTCCTAACGTGTAACGTTATATAATATTTCGTTATAATGTATAACGTTATATACGATTTCGTTATAACGTATAACGTGATATAATATTTCGTTATAATGTGTAACGTTATATACGATTACTTTATAACGTATAACGTTACGTAGTATTACGTTATATGGTATTACGAGATATGGTATTACGTTATAACGTATAACGTTATATAATATTGCGTTATATACTATTACAATATATCGTATAACGTAATATAGTATTATGGTATAACGTATAAGGTTATATAGTATTACGTTATAACGCATAACGTTATATAGTATTACGTTATAACGTATGATGTTATATAGCATTACGTTATAACGCATAACGTTATATAATATTACGTTATATAGTATTACGATATATCGTATAACGTGATATAGTTCTACGTTATAACGTATGACGATATATAGTATAACGTTATAACGTATAACGTTATAGAATATTGCGTTATATACTATTACAATATATCGTATAACGTAATATAGTATTATGGTATAACGTATAAGGTTATATAGTATTACGTTATAACGTATGACGTCATATCGTATTACGTTATAACGCATAACGTTATATAGTATTACGTTATAATGTATGACGTTATATAGTATTACGTTATAACGCATAACGTTATATAATATTACGTTACATAGTATTACGATATATCGTATAACGTAATATAGTACTACGTTATAACGTATAACGATATATAGTATAACGTTATAACGTATAACGTTATATTGTTTGACGTTATTTAGTATTACGTTATTACGTATAACGTTATATGGTATTACGTTATAACGTATAACGTCATAGAGTATTACGTCATAACGTATAACGTCATATAATATTGCGTTATATAGTATTATCACACATCCTCGTGTTCACGCTTTATCAACTCTATTCCCGGGCAAATCCAATGACATTGCAGCTTTTCATATAAATCCTGCAGTTTTCAATTGAACGTGTTTCCGATGCTATTTTTGGTATGTCGACGAATCGATGCACATTATACTTAACATATGCTGCCAATTGCGGGGCACATCACCCGCATTGAGGCAGGTAAAGTCAGGACACAGCGAAACCCTTAATAGTTGTAGTTTTGCATGTTCAGCATGAAATATTCAAACCAACGTATCTCAGTATCTATGGCGCATTTACAGACAATTAGATGCGCGCTATGTTCAACATTTACTGCCAAATGCATTGCACATCATCCGGTTTGAGCTATTTCAAATCGGGACCCAGTCAAATGATACGTAATTCCAGTTTTATTAATTTGGCTTAAATACTCAAATCAACCTGCATCCGTTTCTAATGCAGATATGGCAACATACGGATGTGCGTTATACTCCACATTTGCTGCCAAATTCAGTGTTCATCATCAGGTTTCATCTATTTCAAATCTGGATCCAGTCCAATGAAGCGTATTTGCAGTTTTGCATATTCAGGATTTAGAACTCAAACCAACGTATCTCCGTATCTATTGCAGATATGCCAACAATTCGATGTGCGTTATGCCGCACATTTGCTGCCAAATATAGTACACATCAGCCTGTTTATACTATGTCGACTCTAGTTCCTGACAAATTCAGACTATATGTAATTTTGTTTACAAAGTATCAGATATTCAAATTAGCGTATCACCGTTTGCATAGCAGACATGTCGACAATCCAATGCGAGTTATATTCCACATTTGTTGCCAAATACAGTGCACATCCTCGAGTTTACTCTGTATCTACTCACTTCCCGGTCAAATCCAATGTCATTACAGATTTTCATATAAATGCTACAATATTCAATTGAACGTATCTCCGTTGCTATTGACGGTATGTCGACGAATCAATGCGCGTTATACTCAATATATGCTGCCAAATACGAGGCACAACATCCGGTTTGAGTTTTGTAAATCAGGACACAGCCAAACCAATAGTTGTTGTAGTTTTGCATATCCAGCACGAAACATTCTACCAACGTATCTCCGTTTCTATGACGCATTTGCAGACAATAAGTTGAGAGTTACATTCCACATTTACTGCCAAACACAATGCATATCATCCGGTTTTAAGTATATGAAATCGGGAACCAGTCAAATGCTACGCAATTCTAGTTTTGTTTATTTAGGGTTATGTATTCAAATCAACCAACATCCGTTTCTAATGCAGATATGGCAACATACGGATGTGCGTTATACTCCACATTTGCTGCCAAATTCAGTGCTCATCATCAGGTTTCATCTATTTCAAATCTGGATCCAGTCCAATGAAGCGTATTTGCAGTTTTGCATATTCAGGATTTAGAACTCAAACCAACGTATCTCCGTACCATTGCAGATATGCCGACAATTCGATGCGCGTTATACCGCACATTTGCTGCCAAATATAGTGCACATCAGACGGCTTGTGCTATGTCAACTCTAGTTCCTGACAAATTCAGCGTAAATTTAATTTTGTTTACAAAGGATCACATATTCGCATCAACGTACCTCCGTTTGCATAGCAGACATGTCGACAATCCAATGCGAGGTATATTCCACATTTGTTGCCAAATACAGTACACATCCTCGTGTTTAGGCTGTATCAACTCTCTTCCCGGTCAAATCCGATGTCACTACAGATTTTCATATAAATGCTTCCAATATTCAATTGGACGTATCTCCGCTGCTATTGACGGTATGTCGATGAATCGATGCGCGTTATACTCATCATATGCTGCCAAATACGAGGCACAACATCCGCTTTGAGTAATGTAAAATCAGGACACAGCCAAACCCATAGTATTTGAAGTTTTGCATATTCAGCATGAAATATTCAAACCAACGTATATCAGTTTCTATGAGGCATTTACAGACAATAGGTTGCGCGCTATATTCCACATTTACTGCAAAATACAATGCACATCATACGGTTTAAGCTACATCAAATCGGGAACCAGTCAAATGCTACGCAATTCTAGTTTTGTTTATTTAGGGTTATGTATTCAAATCAACCTACATCCGTTTCCATTGCAGATATGCCGACATACGGATGCGCGTTATACCGCACATTTGCTGACAAATTCAGTGCTCATCAGCCGGTTTAAGCTATATCAAATCGGTACCCAGTATATCAAGCGTATTTGCAGTTTTGCATATTCAGGTGTTACGTCCCGCGCTCCGCTTGCGCCGGACAAAACTAACAATATGTAAATAGCATAAGAAACGAATCGAGCACACAGTAACGTGAAAACTTAGACAACCCCACCCCGAGTCCCTTTTGAATAAATCGTTACGTGGTAATTATTCAAGGACAAATTGAGCTATAAATACGCATCCTAGCGCAAAGCGATTTTTAGTTAATTGTTGTTAGTCGACGAAACCGGTACTCTGGGTGAGTCTGCTATTGTCAATCCGCTAATAATTAAAATTTAGTCAAAGTTCCGATACGCAAGTCCGCAGTTAAAGTTACCAACAAGGGTGTAACCCTAGGCGTGCGAATCCGACAATTCAAACATTGTCGTTAGCCGCGAGTCAATTGTTAACCAATTAGACAGATATAATTGTTGAAATTGTAGAGTCTAAATAAATTGTACAGCGAGACAACGACGAGCTAGAATTCAAGAATTTATCGCCCTAACATATACAAGTGTTCGCACGTTCGCGGGGAGACGCGATCTCGAAGAAGAGCGCCAACGGGAGTCGTAAATTCCCGTTACGATTAACTAATCGACGCCACGAATCGTACGATCCCTTATTTCTTTTGTGATAATAAGGGTGGTTAAAATGAAATAACACTGTAATTAACAGGTTATTATGTATTTCAACGACTAACAACTTCGGTGTTATACAAATGAATGTATAATTATTTTGACTACGAATGAGTATGATCTGAGACTCTATTCGTGTTCTCGCGTATGAAAATATAGTTTGTCGACTGACTATGTTCGACTGACTCGATATGATAGAATGCCCGGTGGCTCGAAGTGATAAAGACTCGGTGATTCGATATGACTCGATTGCCAAAACGATACAGGTGTTACAGTTGCTTCCTTATTCGCTGTATTTATATGCGTTGGAGTTGACAAGAGGGGTCGGGGTCTTTCTTTCGACGGTGTGCTCGAAAGATCCCGACGGTCGCTGAACTATCGACCTTGTTTACTGTTTTGACTTTACCTGTAGTCGGAGTGAAAACATATGATCACGACAAAACAACGGATTAATTGTCTAATAATAACCGTCTAAGGTAGTCGGATCTGTGTTAATCCTATCTACAGGTAAACAAGGTTTTTTAAGGTAGCGAGTCAAGGAACGGAAACCTTTGTAAAAAGTAAAGTCAAGTGCCGCTACAGTTTGGTTGAACGACTCGACCAGCAAAACGATTGGTAATAATAACAATAAAAAAGGAAGCGAATGTCATGACTTCATGATACGAATATTGTAGGTGGGTCGCTGGCCGCGAGATATTGAAAGATGGCGTGCATATGTCCCACGCGACGTAACAACAAGCAAGGCGAGAGTTTCAATTTGGTATCATTTCTTCTCCGTTAATTTCGGCGTCGTACGAAATTCGACATCAAGGCAAAAAGAGGAATAATATATCAAAACATAATGTTACGTCCTCGTTTACTCGGTTAATCGTATTAACCGCTAGTTTGATCGAGAAGGATAAAGGATAATAATTCCCGAAATATACGGTAGTTGCTGCCACCAGAAATAGTCCAAGGACTATTTCAAGAGAGAATTCTGTTTATCGTTTTCTTTTATTATATATATATATATATACCTTTCCTTTCCGTCTATAGTATTTAAGTCTGATGTCGTGTTGGTTTCTCTTTCGCTTTCAATGATTAGTGTATTAATTGGGTAGCGTTAATTATTTCAATGCGACTGGTAAATAGTTTCCACTTTTTCGGCTAACCTGCTATGGGCAGGAGTACTAGCGCGGGAGAGGATTAAAGTTATTTTGAAATAATGGTTAGGCTATGATAAACAAGATTTACTGAATTTATTTGAATTACAATATCGCCAGGAGTCTCGCCCAAAGATGACCAACGTCTGCTAACAGTGGGACGAGAGGAACGAAAACCCGCAAACGTTTCCAATGTTTGAAAACACCGTAATCAACACTACGTCAGATTACTGGTTAATACAGCGAACGGTCGTTATGATTTCAATGTCTCGGGTATTCCTTCGCGTTAATTATGTTTTGATATATTATTCTTCTTTTTGCCTTGATGTCGAATTTCGTACGACGCCGAAATTAACGGAGAAGAAATGATGCCAAATCGAAACTCTCGCCTTGCTTGTATATGTTAGGGCGATGAATTCTTGAATTCTAGCGCGTCTCGCTTTACAATTTATTTAGACTCCAATGTACCGGTTTCGTCGACTAACAACAATTAACTAACTAACTAACTAAAAATCGCTTTGCGCTAGGATGCGTATTTATAGCTCAATTTGTCCTTGAATAATTACCACGTAACGATTTATTCAAAAGGAACTCGGGGTGGGGTTGTCTAAGTTTACATATTGTCGGTTTTGTCCGGCGCGCGCGGAGCGCGGGACGTAACACCCCCGCCCTTGCAGTTCAAATTTCCGGAGAAATTTGACTGATCGTTTCCCTGTGCTCGACCAGAGAAGATGTCGAGGCTGTTGGTTGTTGGTCTACTGTACTAGACGGCGTGATTGATATCCCTTGTGGTTGGTTCGTCTCGTTTTCGACATCGCGTTTTCTTTTAATGTAAAGTAGCAGGTGGCTGATTGAACCGCATATTGCTCCGAGGAGGGCGATTCCGCATCCATAGGTTTCATGTAATTGGTACCCATGTATAGCTATGTATACTATCGATTTGATTAACTTTAATATAAGAAGAGTCCGAGTATCGCCGCACTAACTGTTCCGAGTTCGATAAGGCCGTTCCACAATTTTGATGCTGCGTTCCTTGTTACTGTTGTTAACGTGGTTTCCTCCATGACTCCTAGAATATTAACTGTTCTCGGTACGATTGTCTTTCCAGTTTAATTGATTCAATTTAGCACGTGCACATTGTATCATCGGTCACAATTATGTAATATAACCTTGTTTCCTTATATCTGATTTAATATAATAATACTGTAATAATACGATACAATATAATAATCTCTTAATTTAATTACGTTTTCACTTTCACGGTTTGTAGTTATTTTGCTGAATAACACATTTTTATATTCAACAATAGTTAAAATGCACATAGTAATTTCTCTTTTGATTTTCCCTTGAATTTTCCTATCCGCAGTATTTGACAAGCAACATTTTCCTACCATGTATCCGATTGCCAATTTCTTCCTTTTCTTCATTTTGTTTTTATTTTGCGCCAAGGCGCAAGTTTACTATCACCGAGCCAATTATCAAATTGCTTGCCAGTAGCATTCAAAATACGAAGTTTTGAAAATTTCATAGCTATATTAACCCATAAATATCTTAGATGTAGTATAGTATGATACCATCTATATTTTCCAAAAGGAATCATAAGATCTGCACTCGTGCTAGCTAAACCAAACACTAGATGTAGTAACCAATGAAGTATTTTTAATCCAATTGTAATCCAATGGCTAGCGTATTTATTCAAGTTTTTATGTGTACCTTCGACTGGTGATTCCCTATTTTCTTCTTTTCGATTTCTTTGAGCCCGTTTAACTTGTGTTTTTCAGCCTGAAAATGTTTAGAATTCTTTTCCTCGGTTACCATTTTTTCTTCTTTATTTATTTTATTCGCAACCCACTGATTTTTCTCTACCTTTTCAGAATGAATAGCTTCACTGGAAGTGCTTATTGTATGTAAGTTATTAATTATTTGTGTGGGACGTTTAGGAATATTTACAGTATATCCAGAATTATTCTTTAAATTCTTATTACAAACTTCCTTGCTCATAGATTCCGTTTTGGGTTTAGGGCTAGCTATACTTTTATTCTCTGTAGTCTGATCTTCCTTAGAATTTAATGACTTGGCTATGAGTTCGATAAAGTTACCTTCTGGTGGTTTTATAGAAGCTTTTGAGTGAGACACACTCGCCACCTCTCCTCCTATTATATTTGAAACACTCAGAGAACTCGTGGAAACTTGCCCCTTCGTCCCTGCCAGGGGACAAGCGTCGCCCATCGCTTCGTCGTTTAATTTCCTAGTCTCTACTTCTTCCAAAAATTCTTTGGCATCAGTATTGTTTATCTTGGTTGGGAACTCGGGAGATTTCTCACTCATGATCTTGTCTGTGGTGTCGTGCGTCCTCTTGCTATTTAAGGTAACATCTTTTTATCGCAGCAACGGAACAGTGTTTGTATTGAAAGGTTGATTGTTTCAAATAATCCACATCCCTCTTTTGACTTAGATCTCTATCGGGGTATTTATTTACGTCTTTTTCTTTCCAGGTTATTACTCTTGCTCTTTCCTAACATCTTTCTCTATTCCCGGGTCGTTTAGACGATTCCGCGGCGGCGGTACAAATGTCCGGTCCTGGTGGTCGTTTTCGATGTAGTTACTATTGTATAGGGGACGGGTGTTGTTTCCGTTATAATTGTTCGGAGGTGTCGGACGTTGGTATCGTATTCTATCGTTTGCTTGTTTTAATTCTCGTGTTGCTTTCACGGCTTGGCGGTACGCATCGTCCAAGGATTGGTATCCTGCTAGCTTTACTCGTAAATACACCTCGTTTGAAGCCCCCTAACAAAAGCCTCCCTCGTGTTTCGATCTATTCTATCTTGGAATACGGTGCCGTACTCGTATCTTTCCCCGTACATTATCGCTAACCTAAGGTCTCTGACGCGATCTATATAATCTAGAATATCTTCTCCCGGTTGTTGAAATATTGTTCCTAATTCTCCCTTATATTCGTTTAGAGATTTCCCTGGACCGAACAGATCTTTTAATTTATTCCCGAAATCGTATAGACTCATCAGTTCGGTGTCTTCGATGGCGAGGAGCGCGTGTCCACGGAGCTTATTTGTTAATAATTTTACCAACTGAGGTTCTTGATACCTAGGAACCATGTTTCGCGCGCGCTCGCATGCTCTTAAAAATTGAAATACCGAGGGTCGATGTCCGTCGAACACTGGTACCGACTCGATCGCGTCTTTTAGTATAATCGGTTGAGAATATCTACCTGGCTGCGTTGTCTCTTGTTGAGTTGCCGGCTGCGATACGGTTGGCTCAGGTTCCCTTTCTGTTTTGAGTTCGAGCATGTTGTTTTGTAATTCATTAATTTTTGCACTCATGTCGCGAAAATTCGCATCCCACGCTTTAATTTTTTCCGATAACGTCAGGATCACGTCTTCATCTAATGCTTCTAATCTGGTCGCCATTATTTCTTAGATATTTATTTTATCGATAATTGTACAACTTTAATCCTCTGTGCAGCGTATCCCACCGCTGCCACCAAAAATTTATTACTATACTGTTACGTTCTCGTTTACTTCTTTAATTGTATTAGTCGCTAGTTTGGTCGAGAAGGATAAAGGATAATAGTACTCGGAATATATTTTAAATTTTGAATAATAAGGTAGTTGCTGCCACCAGAAATAGTCTAAGGACTATTTCGAGAGAAAATTTTGTTTATTGTTTTTTTTTTATTCTATATATGTACTTTTCCTTTCCGTCTATAGTGTCTAAGTCTGGTGTCGTGTTGGTTTCCCTTTCGCTTTCAATGTTTGGTGTATTAATTGGGTAGCGTTACTTATTTCAATGCGACTGTTAAATAATTTCCACCTTTTTCGGCTAACCTGCTATGGGCAGGAGTACTAGCGCGGGGAGAGGATTAAAGTTATTTTGAAATAATGGTTAGACTATGATAAACAAGGTTTACTCAATTTAATTGAATTACAATATCGCTAGGAGTCTCGCCCAAAGATGACCAACGTCTGCTAACAGTGGGACGAGAGGAACGAAAACCCGCAAACGTTTCCAATGTTTGAAAACACCGTAATCAACACTACGTTAGATCACTGGTTAATACAGCGAACGGTCGTTATGATTTCAATGTCTCGGGTATTCCTTCGCGTTGATTATGTTTTGATACTTTATTCTTCGATTTGGATTGTTGACGAATGATTTTGCTTTGATGTCGAATCTCGTACGACGCCGAAATTAACGGAGAAGAAATGATGCAGAATCGAAACTCTCGCCTTGCTTGTATATGTTAGGGGCGATAAATTCTTGAATTCTAGCTCGTCGTTGTCTCGCTTTTCAATTTATTTAGACTCTACAATTTCAACAATTATTATATCTGTCTAATTGGTTAACAATTGACTCGCGGCTGACGACAATGTTTGAATTGTCGGATTCGCACGCCTAGGGTTACACCCTTGTTGGTAACTTTAACTGCGGACTCGCGTATCGGAACTTTGACTAACTTTTAATTATTAGCGGATTGACAATAGCAGACTCACCCCGTGTACCGGTTTCGTCGACTAACAACAATTAACTAAAAGTCGCTTTGCGCTAGGATGCGTATTTATAGCTCAATTTGTCCTTGAATAATTACCACGTAACGATTTATTCAAAAGGGGTCTCGGGGTGGGGTTGTCTAAGTTTTCACGTTACTGTGTGCTCGATTCGTTTCTTACGCTATTTACATATTGTTAGTTTTGTCCGGCGCAAGCGGAGCGCGGGACGTAACACTTGCTTGTATATGTTAGGGCGATAAATTCTTGAATTCTAGCTCGTCGTTGTCTCGCTTTACAATTTATTTAAATTCTACGATTTCAACAATTATTATATCTGTCTAATTAGTTAACAATTGACTCGCGACTAACGACAATGTTTGAATTGTCGGATTCGCACGCCTAGGTTACA
>JAFJHM010000149.1:0-38249 GCA_019201815.1 Bombus balteatus
TTGGAATACGGTGCCGTATCGTATCTTTCCCCGTACATTATCGCTAACCTAAGGTCTCTGACGCGATCTATATAATCTAGAATATCTTCTCCCGGTTGTTGAAATATTGTTCCTAATTCTCCTTATATTCGTTAAGAGATTTCCCTGGACCGAACAGATCTTTTAATTTATTCCCGAAATCGTTTAGACTCATCAGTTCGGTGTCTTCGATGGCGAGGAGCGCGTGTCCACGGAGCTTATTTGTTAATAATTTTACCAACTGAGGTTCTTGATACCTAGGAACCATGTTTCGCGCGCGCCTCGCATGCTCTTAAAATTGAAATACCGAGGGTCGATGCCCGTCGAACACTGGTACCGACTCGATCGCGTCTTTTAGTTTAATCGGTTGAAAATATCTACCTGGCTGCGTTGTCTCTCGTTGAGTTTCCGGCTGCGATACGGTTGACTCAGGTTCCTTTTTGTTTTGAATTCGAGCATGTTGCTTTGTATTTCATTAATCTTTGCACTCATGTCGCGAAAATTCGCATCCCATGCTGTAAGTTTTTCCGATAACATCAAGAGCATGTCTTTCTTCAGGGAATCTCGTGCGGTCGACATGTTTTCTATTTATTTTTTTAGTTAATACTCCAAAGAATTTTAATCCTCTGTGGAGAGTATCCCACCGTTAATCGTAATAACTTTAATCCTCTGTGGAGCGAATCCCACCGCTGCCACCAAAAATTTATTTCTATACTGTTACGTCCTCGTTTACTTGGTTAATTGTATTAACCGCTAGTTTGATCGAGAAGGATAAAGGATAATAATTCCCGAAATATACGGTAGTTGCTGCCACCAGAAATAGTCCAAGGACTATTTCGAGAGAGAATTCTGTTTATCGTTTTCTTTTATTATATATATATATATATATATATATATATATATATATATATATATATATATACCTTTCCTTTCCGTCTATAGTATTTAAGTCTGATGTCGTGTTGGTTTCTCTTTCGCTTTCAATGATTGGTGTATTAATTGGGTAGCGTTAATTATTTCAATGCGACTGGTAAATAGTTTCCACTTTTCGGCTAACCTGCTATGGGCAGGAGTACTAGCGCGGGAGAGGATTAAAGTTATTTTGAAATAATGGTTAGGCTATGATAAACAAGATTTACTGAATTTATTTGAATTACAATATTGCTAGGAGTTTCGCTCAAAGATGACCAACGTCAGCTAACAGTGGGACGAGAGGAACGAAACCCGCAAACGTTTCCAATGTTTGAAAACACCGTAATCAACACTACGTCAGATTACTGGTTAATACAGCGAACGGTCGTTATGATTTCAATGTCTCGGTATTCCTTCGCGTTAATTATGTTTTGATATATTATTCTTCTTTTGCCTTGATGTCGAATTTCGTACGACGCCGAAATTAACGGAGAAGAAATGATGCCAAATCGAAACTCTCGCCTTGCTTGTATATGTTAGGGCGATGAATTCTTGAACTTCTAGCTCGCGCTTTACAATTTATTTAGACTCCAATGTACCGGTTTCGTCGACTAACAACAATTAACTAACTAACTAACTAAAAATCGCTTTGCGCTAGGATGCGTATTTATAGCTCAATTTGTCCTTGAATAATTACCACATAACATTTATTCAAAAGGAATCGGGGGGGGGGGTTGTCTAAGTTTACATATTGTCGGTTTTGTCCGGCGCGCGCGGCGCGGGACGTAACACTATCTGCCCCCGAGCACCCTTGACCCCCCAGGGCCCCCCAGCACAGCCGTTAAATAGCGGCATACCGCTGGGGCCCTGAGGGATGGCAGTTCGCGGCTAAGTCCAGCGGCGTATTGCTTTTCCGGCGTACGCGACTAAGTCCAGCGGCGTATTGCTTTCTGGCAAACGCAACCGAGCCCAACCGCGCCATTTCCTCCAGCACGCCGTCGACCAGCCGCACATTGGCTTTCGAGCACCTACGCCGCTAAGTCCAGCGGCGTATTGCTTTTCTAGCGTATGCGACTAAGTCCAGCGGCGTATTGCTTTCTGGCAAACGCGACTAAGTCCAGCGGCGTATTGCTTTCCAGCACGCGCCACCAGACCCATCACTTATTGCCTTCCGAGCACATACGCCGACAAGGCCAGCGGCGCCCCACCACCCCTTCAAGGCAGTCAAGTACATCACTAAAATGACGAAACTTTTGGCAACCCTAAGAGAGTCATAGTTACTCCCGCCGTTTACGCGCGCTTTTTTGAATTTCTTCACGTTGACATTCAGAGCACTGGGCAGAAATCACATTGCGTCAACACCCTTGGGGGCCATCGCAATGCTTTGTTTTAATCAGACAGTCGGATTCCCCTAGTCCGTGCCAGTTCTGAGCTGAGCGTTGAATGGCGGCCGAAGAGAACGACCGCGACGGTAAAACCGCCGCGGAAGCCTCGCAGCAAGGAAGATCCGCGGGAGGCCAAGGCACGGGACCGAGCTCGGATCCGGGGTGCGCGACAATATCCCCCGAGAGAGATACGCCGCGTCCCGTTCATCTCGCCCAGGCCCGACACGTCAGCCAAACCCGCTTCCCGACCAAGCCCGACACGCCCCGCTCCTCAGAGCCAATCCTTATTCCGAAGTTACGGATCCAATTTGCCGACTTCCCTTACCTACATTAATCTATCGACTAGAGGCTCTTTACCTTGGAGACCGGCTGCGGATATGGGTACGAACCGGCGCGACATCACCACGTGGCTCTCTCCTGGATTTTCAAGGTCCGAGGGGAAGATCCGGACACCGCCGCAACTGCGGTGCTCTTCGCGTTCCAAACCCTATCTCCCTGCTAGAGGTTTCCAGGGAACTCGAACGCTTATACAGAAAAGAAAACTCTTCCCGGATCTCCCGACGGCGTCTCCAGGTCATTTTGGGTTACCCCGACGAACACTCTTACGAGGGCCCGAATGGTATGCGGTTCCGCTGCCGGGTTCCGGAATAGGAACCGGATTCCCTTTCGCCCAATGGGTGTGTTTCTTTCGCTCATATATATTTGTTTGTTTGTTGCATTTTGTATGATCTTAGGACACCTCATCTGCATAGGATTTCTCTTAGGGCTTAGGATCGACTGACTCGTGTGCAACGGCTGTTCACACGAAACCCTTCTCCACGTCAGTCCTCCAGGGCCTCGCTGGAGTATTTGCTACTACCACCAAGATCTGCACCGACGGCGGCTCCAGGCAGGCTCAAGCCCAGACCCTTCTGCGCACACCGCCGCGACCCTCCTACACGTCAGAGCTTCATGAAGGACGGTCCCGATAACGGGACTCACGTGCCTTCCCACTTGCCACTGACGGCGGAGTATAGGCGCGACGCTTCAGCGCCATCCATTTTCAGGGCTAGTTGCTTCGGCAGGTGAGTTGTTACACACTCCTTAGCGGATTCCGACTTCCATGGCCACCGCCCTGCTGTCTTAAGCAACCAACGCCTTTCATGGTATCCCATAAGCGTCGACTTAGGCGCCTTAACTCCACGTTTGGTTCATCCCACAGCGCCAGTTCTGCTTACCAAAATTGGCCCACTTGGCACTCTGATCCAAAATCTCGTGGCTTCATGATCCTAGCAAGCCAGAGATCTCACCCATTTAATGTTTGAGAATAGGTTGAGGTCGTTTCGGCTCCAAGGCCTCTAATCATTCGCTTTACCAGATGAGACTCGCACGCGTTCGATGAGAACGGTCGAGTGCCAGCTATCCTGAGGGAAAATTCGGAGGAACCAGCTACTAGATTTTATAATGGCTTCCCTGACGATGGCCTTGTGGTTGGGTGCTTCATCCAGCCCTCGTTTCATCCTGTGGGCTCTCGCCCTGATCTCGATCAGCAGGTCGATGGGTATTACTCCTGCAATGACCTGTAGTGCCTCCGTTGACGTTGTTCTATATGCCTTAGTTACTCGAAGAAGTGCCATTCTCTGCGATCTTGACAGCATGCGCAGAGTTTCCCCGTTCAACAGGTCGCTCCAGCCGGCTGCGGCGTAAGTGGCTATCGGTTCGAACAACCCCTTATATAAAATTCTCATAGCCGCGTGGCCGAGTCCCCATTTTGACTTGGCTACTCTTGCGAGGCTGTTGAAGAGTCTTTGGCACTTCTGAGTTGTTTCGTACACATGCCGATTTATTTTAAGGCCTGTTTCAAGATGCACTCCCAGGTACTTAATCGATTGCTTCATTCTGATACTCCTGCCGTTTATCTTAATTATCGGTGGTCGTTCCGCGTCCAGCTTCCCTTTGACGAGTAACATTTCGGTCTTTTCCGCAGACAGCGAGAGTTTCTTCCTGGTACACCAAGTAGAAGCGCGCGTAACTACTTCCTGACCTTTATTTTGTATCTCAGTCCTCGCGTTTCCTGAGACCAGGATTATTATGTCGTCTGCAAACGCGACCGGTTCACACTCTGTCGCGCTTGTTGTTATTTCGCCTAACAGGTCATCGAATACTAGGTTCCAGAAACTTGGACCCAGTTCCGATCTCCTGCGGACATCCCTTCGTGACCGGCTTGCAGACTATTCCATTTTTCCCGGTAATCTGCACCTTTCGATCCGAGAATAGCTTCTCGCCAGCCGATAGAGGTTGTTGAGGCAGCCTCTTCTCTTCAGCTCTTGCAGGACGTTCGGCCACCAGACGTTGTCAAACGCTTCAGATATGTCCAGTGCAATGGCGAGAACGTACTTCCTGTCACTCATCTGCTCGGCCTTCTCGCGGAACTTAGCAATCGCGTTCACCGTTGATCGTCCAGTGCGAAAACCGTATTGACGGTCCGAAGACATCTCGTGCCTGTGGAAGATGTTCGCCATCCTTGCAGCCATCAGTCTTTCCAGCAACTTGCCCATCATAGATAGCAGGCAAATCGGTCTGTAGGACTTCGGATTGCTTCTATCCCGGTCAGGTCCTTTAGGAATAGTGATTATATTCCCCACTTTCCAAGATCTTGGGAAGACTCCCCAAGTGAGGCAGCCATTCATGAGCCTGAGGAGTTCTTGGTGAATTCCTCCCCAGGCACGTTGTAGTATCTCCGCTTCGATCAAGTCAGGGCCAGGACATTTGCCCTTCTTTAGCCGCTTTATCGCGCCCGCAAGTTCTTCGAACCGGAACTCCGAGGTGTCCTCTTCGCTTGGGGGGATCGTCGCGCTCCTCCTGATCTCTGTCTGGCCAGTCATGTCCGTTTCTTCTTGGTCGCCGGGTAACAGGGCGGACAGCATCGCCTCCGCGGTTGTTCGCCAGTTGGAGGTATCTCCGTGTGGCGTCCGCAGGGTCGACACTACCACTTCTCCCCTAAGTTTACCCGTGACCGTTCTGCAGGGAATTCCCCAGGGTTCCTTGTTACCCTCCTTGGTTACAAACTCCTGCCAGCTCTGGATTCTGGCTCTCGTGATCTTCCTGGTGTATTCTCTCCTGAGTTTCCTGTACCGCAGCTTCTCTTCTTCCCCCGTTGCAGGGTCCTTAGCCCCCTGGTACCTTCTTCTTGCTCGGTAAGCATCCCTCTTTGCTCGTGTGAGCTCGGGCGTCCACCACGGTACCGACCTATAGTGCCATTTCTTTTTGGGAATAGCCGCATCGCAGGCTTTAATGAGGACAGCACGCATTTGTTCCGCCATTCGTTCTACGTCCTCAGCTTGCTGGCGGGTGGTCCCTCGGAGTATCTCACACTCCTCTATAACGACTCTCTGGAACACATCCCAGTCGGCTTTTCGGGTGTTGTAGCGTTTCTCCTGAAGCTGCGGTTCGGCGTTTCTTATCTCGGGAGCCAGGCGCGTCTCCAAGACTCTATGGTCACTGGAGGTTCCATCCTCTTGAACTCTCCATTCACGCACGAGCGGTACTACTTCTGGACTCGCTAAGGTTACATCAATGTTGGACCGCCCCCGAGTTGTCTCGAAGGTGTAAGCCTGTCCTGGCTGGTTAAGGACACAGAGACCAAACTCCGCTATGACGGCTTCTAGAGCTTCTCCTCTATCGTCCGAACACCTGCTGTTCCACAGCGGTGACTTGGCGTTGGAGTCCAGGCCGATGACGGTCTTCTTGCCTCTAAGTTTCCTCAGTACCTTCTCCAGCTGTTCAATACCGACTGCGATGTCCTCAGTCGGTGGGAAGTACTGGCTGACGACGTGTAATTCTGAAACACCGTCACAGTAGATGGGGACAAGTATTGTGTGCGTTTCAGGGCTCGGCTAAGGCCGACCGCGCCATTCCTGGAGTGTAGAACTCATACTGGCTTCGCAATTAAGATGTTTTTAAATCTCCTACTTTCTAGCGGCCAATGCCCGGGGAACGGCGCGCGACTTGGAAAAACCCTGCCCTCACCTTTCGGATCATTGGACAAGTTGAACCTACCCTTTCGGGCAGCAGCTCGCTTAGCCGGTTCCGCACGATTCACGCATCGCGCCGCGCCGTTTCCAGCGGGGGCCACGAGGAGGCGGAGCTGCCAGCATATAGCTCGGTCCCAGCAGGTTGGCTTTCCAGCCGATTATCCCTGCACCGTCTCGGCACTCATTTACATGAGTGCCGCCTGCGCCGACGGTCGCAGGTCTCCTTTCCGAGTAGTACTGGTGTTGTTTCCCTCGTCTTTGTTTTCCTTGCTTCTGTCCTCTTTCTTATTGTTGGTTGTCCTGGTTAGGTCCAATTGTTGGCGTCGCAGGGTATCTTCGCGGGGTTCCCTGCTCTTCTTCTTCATCCTCTTCTGTGGGCTGCAGGCTGTTGGCTTCTTCGTTGTTGTGGTCGATGTTGGCTCTGTCGGAGTTGCCGTTGTTTATATTGATGTTGTCGTCCTCCCACTCTCCGTCATTCGGCGTTGTTGTTGCAGTGGGGTCGTCTCCGTTTCCTCCTACTTCTCTGCCCTGTTCGGGCGCCCTTTGAGCCAGCCTTGGGCTTCGTCTTGGGGGCTGGCTCGTCTGCTCCTCTGCTTGTGTCGACCTTCTCCCTGGAGGTTGTTGTGGCTGCGGTGTGTTCCCCATCTCCCGCGGGGTTCTCCTCCTCTTCTCCTCTTTTCTCTGCAGAACTCTCCTTGTGAACTGGCGGAAGTGGGGGTATATATCCTTTGTAACGAATTCCCACTTTTCCTCCGGACAGTCCAGATTGAGGTCGGTTATTGCGTTCCGCAGATCTTGCCACTCTTCATTGAAGATTGGGCAGTCCTCGAGGATGTGGTGGGGGGTTTCTACCTCACCGCAGTCGCACGTGTCCACTTCGCTGAGACAGAATGTCTTGAGTTTGCTGTTAAAGTCCCCGTGTCCACTGATGAACTGCGTCATGTAGTAGTCGGGTCTTATCCAGCGGCCCTCAAGCCTATTCTTGATACTATCGAAGTATTCAAAGGTGTTCCTGCCCTTCAGCGTGGCCTGCCAGCGTTCTTGCCATTTTTCAATGGCTTCCCTGACGATGGCCTTGTGGTTGGGTGCTTCATCCAGCCCTCGTTTCATCCTGTGGGCTCTCGCCCTGATCTCGATCAGCAGGTCGATGGGTATTACTCCTGCAATGACCTGTAGTGCCTCCGTTGACGTTGTTCTATATGCCTTAGTTACTCGAAGAAGTGCCATTCTCTGCGATCTTGACAGCATGCGCAGAGTTTCCCCGTTCAACAGGTCGCTCCAGCCGGCTGCGGCGTAAGTGGCTATCGGTTCGAACAACCCCTTATATAAAATTCTCATAGCCGCGTGGCCGAGTCCCCATTTTGACTTGGCTACTCTTGCGAGGCTGTTGAAGAGTCTTTGGCACTTCTGAGTTGTTTCGTACACATGCCGATTTATTTTAAGGCCTGTTTCAAGATGCACTCCCAGGTACTTAATCGATTGCTTCATTCTGATACTCCTGCCGTTTATCTTAATTATCGGTGGTCGTTCCGCGTCCAGCTTCCCTTTGACGAGTAACATTTCGGTCTTTTCCGCAGACAGCGAGAGTTTCTTCCTGGTACACCAAGTAGAAGCGCGCGTAACTACTTCCTGACCTTTATTTTGTATCTCAGTCCTCGCGTTTCCTGAGACCAGGATTATTATGTCGTCTGCAAACGCGACCGGTTCACACTCTGTCGCGCTTGTTGTTATTTCGCCTAACAGGTCATCGAATACTAGGTTCCAGAAACTTGGACCCAGTTCCGATCCCTGCGGACATCCCTTCGTGACCGGCTTGCAGACTATTCCATTTTTCCCGGTAATCTGCACCTTTCGATCCGAGAATAGCTTCTCGCCAGCCGATAGAGGTTGTTGAGGCAGCCTCTTCTCTTCAGCTCTTGCAGGACGTTCGGCCACCAGACGTTGTCAAACGCTTCAGATATGTCCAGTGCAATGGCGAGAACGTACTTCCTGTCACTCATCTGCTCGGCCTTCTCGCGGAACTTAGCAATCGCGTTCACCGTTGATCGTCCAGTGCGAAAACCGTATTGACGGTCCGAAGACATCTCGTGCCTGTGGAAGATGTTCGCCATCCTTGCAGCCATCAGTCTTTCCAGCAACTTGCCCATCATAGATAGCAGGCAAATCGGTCTGTAGGACTTCGGATTGCTTCTATCCCGGTCAGGTCCTTTAGGAATAGTGATTATATTCCCCACTTTCCAAGATCTTGGGAAGACTCCCCAAGTGAGGCAGCCATTCATGAGCCTGAGGAGTTCTTGGTGAATTCCTCCCCAGGCACGTTGTAGTATCTCCGCTTCGATCAAGTCAGGGCCAGGACATTTGCCCTTCTTTAGCCGCTTTATCGCGCCCGCAAGTTCTTCGAACCGGAACTCCGAGGTGTCCTCTTCGCTTGGGGGGATCGTCGCGCTCCTCCTGATCTCTGTCTGGTCAGTCATGTCCGTTTCTTCTTGGTCGCCGGGTAACAGGGCGGACAGCATCGCCTCCGCGGTTGTTCGCCAGTTGGAGGTATCTCCGTGTGGCGTCCGCAGGGTCGACACTACCACTTCTCCCCTAAGTTTACCCGTGACCGTTCTGCAGGGAATTCCCCAGGGTTCCTTGTTACCCTCCTTGGTTACAAACTCCTGCCAGCTCTGGATTCTGGCTCTCGTGATCTTCCTGGTGTATTCTCTCCTGAGTTTCCTGTACCGCAGCTTCTCTTCTTCCCCCGTTGCAGGGTCCTTAGCCCCCTGGTACCTTCTTCTTGCTCGGTAAGCATCCCTCTTTGCTCGTGTGAGCTCGGGCGTCCACCACGGTACCGACCTATAGTGCCATTTCTTTTTTGGGAATAGCCGCATCGCAGGCTTTAATGAGGACAGCACGCATTTGTTCCGCCATTCGTTCTACGTCCTCAGCTTGCTGGGCGGGTGGTCCCTCGGAGTATCTCACACTCCTCTATAACGACTCTCTGGAACACATCCCAGTCGGCTTTTCGGGTGTTGTAGCGTTTCTCCTGAAGCTGCGGTTCGGCGTTTCTTATCTCGGGAGCCAGGCGCGTCTCCAAGACTCTATGGTCACTGGAGGTTCCATCCTCTTGAACTCTCCATTCACGCACGAGCGGTACTACTTCTGGACTCGCTAAGGTTACATCAATGTTGGACCGCCCCCGAGTTGTCTCGAAGGTGTAAGCCTGTCCTGGCTGGTTAAGGACACAGAGACCAAACTCCGCTATGACGGCTTCTAGAGCTTCTCCTCTATCGTCCGAACACCTGCTGTTCCACAGCGGTGACTTGGCGTTGGAGTCCAGGCCGATGACGGTCTTCTTGCCTCTAAGTTTCCTCAGTACCTTCTCCAGCTGTTCAATACCGACTGCGATGTCCTCAGTCGGTGGGAAGTACTGGCTGACGACGTGTAATTCTGAAACACCGTCACAGTAGATGGGGACAAGTATTGTGTGCGTTTCAGGGGCTCGGCTAAGGCCGACCGCGCCATTCCTGGAGTGTAGAACTCATACTGGCTTCGCAATTAAGATGTTTTTAAATCTCCTACTTTCTAGCGGCCAATGCCCGGGGAACGGCGCGCGACTTGGAAAAACCCTGCCCTCACCTTTCGGATCATTGGACAAGTTGAACCTACCCTTTCGGGCAGCAGCTCGCTTAGCCGGTTCCGCACGATTCACGCATCGCGCCGCGCCGTTTCCAGCGGGGGCCACGAGGAGGCGGAGCTGCCAGCATATAGCTCGGTCCCAGCAGGTTGGCTTTCCAGCCGATTATCCCTGCACCGTCTCGGCACTCATTTACATGAGTGCCGCCTGCGCCGACGGTCGCAGGTCTCCTTTCCGAGTAGTACTGGTGTTGTTTCCCTCGTCTTTGTTTTCCTTGCTTCTGTCCTCTTTCTTATTGTTGGTTGTCCTGGTTAGGTCCAATTGTTGGCGTCGCAGGGTATCTTCGCGGGGTTCCCTGCTCTTCTTCTTCATCCTCTTCTGTGGGCTGCAGGCTGTTGGCTTCTTCGTTGTTGTGGTCGATGTTGGCTCTGTCGGAGTTGCCGTTGTTTATATTGATGTTGTCGTCCTCCCACTCTCCGTCATTCGGCGTTGTTGTTGCAGTGGGGTCGTCTCCGTTTCCTCCTACTTCTCTGCCCTGTTCGGGCGCCCTTTTGAGCCAGCCTTGGGCTTCGTCTTGGGGGCTGGCTCGTCTGCTCCTCTGCTTGTGTCGACCTTCTCCCTGGAGGTTGTTGTGGCTGCGGTGTGTTCCCCATCTCCCGCGGGGTTCTCCTCCTCTTCTCCTCTTTTCTCTGCAGAACTCTCCTTGTGAACTGGCGGAAGTGGGGGTATATATCCTTTGTAACGAATTCCCACTTTTCCTCCGGACAGTCCAGATTGAGGTCGGTTATTGCGTTCCGCAGATCTTGCCACTCTTCATTGAAGATTGGGCAGTCCTCGAGGATGTGGTGGGGGGTTTCTACCTCACCGCAGTCGCACGTGTCCACTTCGCTGAGACAGAATGTCTTGAGTTTGCTGTTAAAGTCCCCGTGTCCACTGATGAACTGCGTCATGTAGTAGTCGGGTCTTATCCAGCGGCCCTCAAGCCTATTCTTGATACTATCGAAGTATTCAAAGGTGTTCCTGCCCTTCAGCGTGGCCTGCCAGCGTTCTTGCCATTTTTCAATGGCTTCCCTGACGATGGCCTTGTGGTTGGGTGCTTCATCCAGCCCTCGTTTCATCCTGTGGGCT
The DNA here is from genome assembly GCA_019201815.1 of Bombus balteatus. Classification (NCBI taxonomy): domain Eukaryota; kingdom Metazoa; phylum Arthropoda; class Insecta; order Hymenoptera; family Apidae; genus Bombus; species Bombus balteatus. The sequence continues at coordinate 11,076 of JAFJHM010000149.1, forward strand.
CTCGCCCTGATCTCGATCAGCAGGTCGATGGGTATTACTCCTGCAATGACCTGTAGTGCCTCCGTTGACGTTGTTCTATATGCCTTAGTTACTCGAAGAAGTGCCATTCTCTGCGATCTTGACAGCATGCGCAGAGTTTCCCCGTTCAACAGGTCGCTCCAGCCGGCTGCGGCGTAAGTGGCTATCGGTTCGAACAACCCCTTATATAAAATTCTCATAGCCGCGTGGCCGAGTCCCCATTTTGACTTGGCTACTCTTGCGAGGCTGTTGAAGAGTCTTTGGCACTTCTGAGTTGTTTCGTACACATGCCGATTTATTTTAAGGCCTGTTTCAAGATGCACTCCCAGGTACTTAATCGATTGCTTCATTCTGATACTCCTGCCGTTTATCTTAATTATCGGTGGTCGTTCCGCGTCCAGCTTCCCTTTGACGAGTAACATTTCGGTCTTTTCCGCAGACAGCGAGAGTTTCTTCCTGGTACACCAAGTAGAAGCGCGCGTAACTACTTCCTGACCTTTATTTTGTATCTCAGTCCTCGCGTTTCCTGAGACCAGGATTATTATGTCGTCTGCGAACGCGACCGGTTCACACTCTGTCGCGCTTGTTGTTATTTCGCCTAACAGGTCATCGAATACTAGGTTCCAGAAACTTGGACCCAGTTCCGATCCCTGCGGACATCCCTTCGTGACCGGCTTGCAGACTATTCCATTTTTCCCGGTAATCTGCACCTTTCGATCCGAGAAGTAGCTTCTCGCCAGCCGATAGAGGTTGTTGAGGCAGCCTCTTCTCTTCAGCTCTTGCAGGACGTTCGGCCACCAGACGTTGTCAAACGCTTCAGATATGTCCAGTGCAATGGCGAGAACGTACTTCCTGTCACTCATCTGCTCGGCCTTCTCGCGGAACTTAGCAATCGCGTTCACCGTTGATCGTCCAGTGCGAAAACCGTATTGACGGTCCGAAGACATCTCGTGCCTGTGGAAGATGTTCGCCATCCTTGCAGCCATCAGTCTTTCCAGCAACTTGCCCATCATAGATAGCAGGCAAATCGGTCTGTAGGACTTCGGATTGCTTCTATCCCGGTCAGGTCCTTTAGGAATAGTGATTATATTCCCCACTTTCCAAGATCTTGGGAAGACTCCCCAAGTGAGGCAGCCATTCATGAGCCTGAGGAGTTCTTGGTGAATTCCTCCCCAGGCACGTTGTAGTATCTCCGCTTCGATCAAGTCAGGGCCAGGACATTTGCCCTTCTTTAGCCGCTTTATCGCGCGCAAGTTCTTCGAACCGGAACTCGGGGTGTCCTCGACTTCGTGGGGCCATCGTGCGCTCCATCTGATCTCTGTCTGCTCCGTCATGTCCGTTTCTTCCAGGTCGCCGGGTAACAGGGCGGACAGCATCGCCGCCGCAGTGGTGCGCCAGTTGGAATTATCTCCTTCTGGCGTCTGCAGAGTCGATACCGTTTCTTCCCCTCTAAGTTTCCCTGTTACCGTCTTGAATGCAATTCCCCAGGGTTCCTTGTTGCCCTCCTTTGTTACGAAGTCCTGCCAGCTCTGGATCCTGCCAGATCCGGTACCGCCGATCTTCCTGGCTGCGGTAACTTGTATACCCTTCTTGCGTGGGTTTACGAGCGTGAATACCACTTCCTTTGCTTCTTCACTGGTTTTGATTTCACCGTTCTTTTCCTCAGGACGGATTATCACCACGTTCTTCGGTGGTTTTACTGCCAATTGGCCTACTTTGGTGCTCCCCACGCGTACTTTTTCTGCGTATGAGGGCTGCTTCTGCTCGGCGTTAGCGGTTTTCCTTACCGCCGTTTCGAGGCGTCTGCTTACTTGCAGGGATTTATTTACCGCGCTTAGGATCTCCGATTCTTTGGACGGTCCGGCACTGTGCTCCAATTTCCCTGTCAAGTAACTGTTGTGGAGCAGGAGATCCTCCACAATTCCTCGCATTTCTTTGAAATGCCTCATAATGGGTGCCGCATGCTCTTTGTTGATCTTCTTTGCTGGGTCGAGACAGAAGGCAAGCACCTTCTTTTCTATCTCACCCGCTTGTGCCCTTACGTCGGGTATTGCTCGGGGTGTCTTGGCCACTGGTCGAGATTCCTGCTTTGCTTCTTTCCCTTCATCTTCACCCCTCTTTCTTTTTTTCATCTCCGGGCTTTCCTTTTCCGGTGTTTTGTCCTCTATCTTTGGTGTCCTTAATGGTTGTAGGACTACCCTTGCCTTCGCGGTGGGCGGTGTTTGTCCCCGCGAAGACATTTTGATAACCTTCTTTTATAGCCGTCGATATGTTCTCGCCGTCGGTAATCCCACCGTCGGTAGTTTTCCGTCGTCGATAACTTGGTTTCGACACTTACCACAGGAGGAGGATGGTTTGTGTCTGCACTAGAGTGTAGTTCACTAGTCGCCCGAGGGACGCTACGACGGCGCTACCGTTGCGCGTCACTAAGATGGCCGCCAAGATGGCTGCCTCTCCTTTGTCGCAACACCGATTCTTTTTCACTTATATCTCTTGTATTTCTTCGAATTCCAACGAACTTTTTGCACTGATCTGCTCCACAACACTAGCGCTTCACTTTCTCACTATTAGTTGTACTGCACTGTTCGATTTTCCGCGATTTCTCGGTTATAGAGTACGACGCCAAGATGGCCGCCTCTCCTTTGTCGCAACACCGATTCTTTTTCACTTATATCTCTTGTATTTCTTCGAATTCCAACGAACTTTTTGCACTGATCTGCTCCACAACACTAGCGCTTCACTTCCTCACTGTTCTTTGTACTGCACTCTTCGATTTTCCGCGATTTCTCGGTTATAGTCTACGGAGCGAAGTGCACGCGTCGGCACTGCTTGCCGCCATCTTGTGGACTAGTAGATAGGGACATGTAGTATAATTTATTGATGGGTACTTTCCTCGGATATAGAATCCATACAGCATACGGGCACCCCTAGGGCCATAGGGGTTGGGATTGACGCCCAACCATCGCACAAGGCACCCAGTACCTTGTTACCTTATTAGCTAAGCCTGCAGGGGCTGTCGCTCGTCTGAGGTCGAACGGGGCACATTCTAAGCCCTACCGTCTCACCAGGACGGTTCCGGAGCAGGTGGGACGCTGCTCACCCGCCGAAGGCCTTTCGGTGGAGCCAATACACCTTAGATTCAGCCCTCTTGCCAGCATCTTGGCCATCAACCACTGCCACCACGAGTCCATTCCCATAAATTGGCCGAGCTGAGGGGTCGCTACTCCCTCCGGGCTGCATCTCGACCCCCGTGGTACCATTCTTAGTCATTGGTGGGACTATCGTGTGGATGTACGGCCACGTCACTGCCGGCCGGCGACCTGCTAACCGTGCTCGGCAGACCCAGATAGGACTCACGTAAGCGGGGGCCTCAAGGTACAGAGTACCCGGGAACTTATCCCGACGGTCCTACCCTTCGCATCAGGATCGTGGGTGCGCTACTACCCAAGGCCACGTAGAGAGAGTGTAACCGTACTTAAACGCCTTACACTCCCGGCGACTTTCCCTGCGGTGTACATAAGGACTCACGTAAGCGGAGACGCTTGTCTCCGACGGTCCTCCTGGCTGCGGGAACGTGGGTTTGCCAGCCCCCATAGACTCACATAAGCGAGTCCTCCCTGCGGGAAGTAGATAGGGACAGAGGGAATCTCGTTAATCCATTCATGCGCGTCACTATATAGATGAGGCATTTGGCTATCTTCTGTGATCCCCAAAAACGGGGTTCATACTTCCGAGGTATATCCCCCTCGTAAGGAATAAAATTATTATGTCTGCCATTAATTGCAACGCAATTTTAGCAACACTTAAATAACGAACTATAACGAATAATAAATAAATAAGAAAATAAATTTTACACTTGTAATAAGTTCTTATGTACAATTCATAACGATTATAACAAATAACAATAATAAAATAAATAAATAAATAAATAGATCGTTTAAAATGTTAAAAATATGGGCCTTTATTCGTCTAAAAATATATTGCACATCTCTATACTACTTCTTAGGACATTCAAGGAAATTGTTTTTAAATCCTTTTCAGGGATACCCAAGAGCTTGAGGATTCTAATGGTGTTAGGCGTGATTGCTCCTCTGCTGCCCAAAACCACCGGTAAGACTTCACCCTCGCTAACTTTGAACGTTCTTTTAAGATATTCCAAGCAAGGTAAATACTTGTTTATCTTTTCATCTTCAGCCTTTGAGAGGTAGTCCCTGTTCTCATAGCGGACAGTAACGTCGACCACGAGAACCCTTTCCCCGTTTTTTACTACGAGGTCCGGTTTTAAGAGGCCCCCCTCGGTTCTTATATTAGGCTCGATAAATACCTCGTTGGACTTATCATTTTTTAATCTTTCAGCGAGGATGGTCTTCACCTCGTCATGACGCTTAATCCTCAGAGCCTTTGTGTATTGGCACAGCCCTAGTATGTGTCCAAGGGTCTCGGGCTGGGCACGACATTTTCTACATGTAACGTCTATTTTCTTGTCGGCCCGTGCCAATACAGTTTTAGTTCCAAAAGTATTGGTTCTGATTCTAAGGGCATCAACGAATCTTGATGGCTTGAGCAGACTATGATCCTCAAGCCACACGTTGCCAATCTTACAAAATCAGGAACACCTTGTCCCTGACTTTTCAATTCGGCCCATTGGCCAATATGGGCAGCCTTTAACCTTTTTCTCGCCCTCTTGATGTCTTCCAAGGAGGCTGGCCAATTGATCCTTAAGGAGTTGGCTATTGATTTTAGCCTCTTGTCCGTCTCCAAGTCAATCAGCTCAGAGACTGCTGGATCGATCGAACTTTTCATTTTTAAAGCACTTTTTAGGGTACCGAGTTTGATAATATGCTCAAATCTCGGTATCCCTAGCCCTCCACAGACCTTGGGGGCATAGAAGAAACCAGTTGCAGTCGATGGCATCAAGTGTAAAATTGCTTTGATCTCCTGTCTGACCTCGCTATCCAGCAATTTTTGTACGCTGTCGCTAGGTGGGCTTACTAATAGGTAGTATATATATCGAGGGAAAATAAACTTGATCAATAATTCGAGCTTCTGGCCTGGCTTGAGAGAGAGTTTTCTAACTCTTCTCACCACACTCAGAAGCTCCGGCACTATAATGCCACAGTGAACGCCCTTCCAGGGTCCAATTTTGGCCCCTAAATACCTGAAGGCCTCGTCGGGGTCAACTGTTGGGATGTTGTTCTCCCCAATTTTAATCTCTGGTTCATCAATGAACCAGGTATCTTTTTTGGCCACAACCTGAAAGGTTTGGCTCTTCTCCCTCGAGATGTTCATACCGAGGTCCCTCAGATACTTATGGAGAACGTCCACTTGGCGCTGTGCTTCCCTCACATCTGCACCCAGCAAAACAACGTCGTCAGCGAAAGCCAGCACAGGAACTTTCCTCCTTTCACTTACACTGATGCCACCGGTCTCCTCTTCGATCGCATCGAGCAGTGGCTCTAAGCATAAATTAAATAACAGAGGTGACAGAGGGTCCCCCTGCTTTACTCCTCTTCGGATCATTATCTCAACCCCCACATCATCGCCTGTTTTAATACAAGTTTTAACGCCTTCGTACATGTTTGTTATAAAGCTGATGATGGGGGCAGGCACACCCTTTCTCTCCAGGCAAGGCCTGAGTGCCGAATGGGGCACTGTATCGAATGCTTTGGAGATATCCACAATTGTGAATACCCCTCCTTTATTTCTCTTGCTATAGTTGAGGGCAGCATTTAATAATTCGATATTGATTTTACATCCATTTTCGGATGTAAAACCTTTCTGCCTCATATTCAATACAGCGCCTTTCCTGATTCTCCCGTCGATAATTGAAGAGAAGATTCTGCCGAGAATGGGCCTATCGTTATAGGTCTCCAATTCTCGACTTGGCTGCTATGCTTATTAGGTTTAGGGATTAAAGTTGTTCTATTTTCCTTCCATACGGAAGGAAAATATGAACAATAACTTAAAATGTTGTATAGAGTTGCCAATAGAGTAGGCAGGCCGGGGATCATTAGGTGGTTTCTTTGAAGTCCGTCCGGTCCTGCTGCAGCTTTCCTTCTGATCTTAGTTATTCTTTCTGCTACTTCTTCCGCAGTTATCGGCGGGAACATCTCCATAATGGACAGCTCGGAGGCCCTATTGCCCTAGATTGGGGTTCTTGAAAAACCTGTTCGGCCCAATAGATCATTATAGAGCCTCCTCACTTCCACAGCATCAGGTGGTTGCTCGGCTGGTTTAAGGTATGCCCGATCATTATTAATTACGACGTCAGCCAGTCTTCTTGGGCATTCGTGAAATTACTCCTGGCATCGTGCGTAGGAGTATCGCTTCCTGGAATTCCTGTTCTTTTTGTTTTTATTTTTCCGACTTTTATTATTTTCTAACGTTTCCTTTTTGTTTAGATCTTTTCCGTTACTATTGCTTCTTATTGTATTATAAAGAGATGTGTTGATATATTGTTCGATTCTTTCTTGGAGTACTCTCTCCATGTCACTATAGACAACCCACTCTTCGATTAATTGTCGGTAAACCTCCCTTAAAACAGGGGGCACCTCGGCTGGCTTTACTATTTCATCAGCTAAGAAGAGCTTCCAGCCTTTATACTCCTCTTCTTTATTGTTGTCGGCTATATCTACTTCCTCTTCAGGTTCCGGCACATTGCCTGAACCAGCGAGATCGCACCCGCCCTCTGTCGCAGAGGCCTCCTCCTGAAGATCCCCTTCTGTTGCTATGTTTCTTAGTGCTTTGCGTTTACTTCGGATTTGCTCAGCAGTTTTAGTAGTTAATATCTTGCTGATTTCTATGTTGGGGAATTTATGATCTTTATAGATCGCATCTAGTTCCTTCAGTAGGGCGACCTCCTCCGCTTTCCATACTCTACCACTTGCCATTGCAGGGGGGTCCGTTCCCCTTCTTTTTAGGTTTCTCATGGCAGGGTGCGCGTGTCGTTCATGGGTCGATAGACCCCTTTGAGATTCGAAGCTCATGGAGCAAGCTCCACATTTAAAGCGGCCTTCAATAATGTGCGTATCGCCGCTACATTTATGGATGTGGCCTCTTGCCCCATGAAGCTTCCGGAAGCGTTTGTTGCATTGCCGACAACTCCAATTAATGGGGACTGCTAAATGATGTTCATTAAGATGCCCGTCCAGGTCTGTCAGATTCATGAAGAAGAGGTGTACTTCCCTCCTCTCACATACCGGACAGGCAATCTTATTCCCCATTTATGGAACCAAAATCGTATCCAGGGACATGCTTATGTCGTCGACTATGGTCCCCTACCCAGCGGAAGATCCGCCACAGCGTCTCCGGGACCGAGAGACGCTGCGTCCGAGGCTATATCATTATTTGAATCGAATTTTAAACATATGTTTTGATCCGACTTATTGTTCCAATCGTTTCCAAAATCATGTCCGTGGATGTGCCGGTCGTCAACAGATACGAAGGAACGAATTCCTTATATTAGATAGTTATTTTCTTCCTCACTTCACGGTATTGGATAACCAATACCGTTTTCGGCAAGCCGATTGATGATTATTTATTTGATGTAGTCTTTCGCTCCTTCGCCGTCGCACTCCGTTTAGCCATGCCCGCTGCATCCGGGGGGAATACACCCCGCGCTGATGCAGCGAGCATGTTACCGGCGGTACCACTGGGAGGTAGGAGTGCGACTTGAGCAGACAGGACCAAGGTCCTATCTGCCCCCGAGCACCCATGACCCCCCAGAGCCTCACAGCACAACCGTTAAATAGCGGCATACCGCTGGGGCCCTGAGGGATGGCAGTTCGCGGCTAAGTCCAGCGGCTCCTGCAATGACCTGTAATTGCCTCGTTTGACGTTGTTCTATATGCCTTAATTACTCGAAGAAGTGCCAAATTTCTGCTGACCGATCTTGACAGCGATGCGCGCAGAGTTTCCCCGTTCAACAGGTCGCTCCAGCCGGCTGCGGCGTGTGGCTATCGGTTCGAACAACCCCTTATATAAAATTCTCATATCCGCGTGGCCGAGTCCCCATTTTGACTTGGCTACTCTTGCGAGGCTGTTGAAGAGTCTTTTGGCACTTCTGAGTTGTTTCGTACACATGCCGATTTATTTTAAGGCCTGTTTCAAGATGCACTCCCAGGTACTTAATCGATTGCTTCATTCTGATACTCCTGCCGTTTATCTTAATTATCGGTGGTCGTTCCGCGTCCAGCTTCCCTTTGACGAGTAACATTTCGGTCTTTTCCGCAGACAGCGAGAGTTTCTTCCTGGTACACCAAGTAGAAGCGCGCGTAACTACTTCCTGACCTTTTATTTTGTATCTCAGTCCTCGCGTTTCCTGAGACCAGGATTATTATGTCGTCTGCGAACGCGACCGGTTCACACTCTGTCGCGCTTGTTGTTATTTCGCCTAACAGGTCATCGAATACTAGGTTCCAGAAACTTGGACCCAGTTCCGATCCCTGCGGACATCCCTTCGTGACCGGCTTGCAGACTATTCCATTTTTCCCGGTAATCTGCACCTTTCGATCCGAGAAGTAGCTTCTCGCCAGCCGATAGAGGTTGTTGAGGCAGCCTCTTCTCTTCAGCTCTTGCAGGACGTTCGGCCACCAGACGTTGTCAAACGCTTCAGATATGTCCAGTGCAATGGCGAGAACGTACTTCCTGTCACTCATCTGCTCGGCCTTCTCGCGGAACTTAGCAATCGCGTTCACCGTTGATCGTCCAGTGCGAAAACCGTATTGACGGTCCGAAGACATCTCGTGCCTGTGGAAGATGTTCGCCATCCTTGCAGCCATCAGTCTTTCCAGCAACTTGCCCATCATAGATAGCAGGCAAATCGGTCTGTAGGACTTCGGATTGCTTCTATCCCGGTCAGGTCCTTTAGGAATAGTGATTATATTCCCCACTTTCCAAGATCTTGGGAAGACTCCCCAAGTGAGGCAGCCATTCATGAGCCTGAGGAGTTCTTGGTGAATTCCTCCCCAGGCACGTTGTAGTATCTCCGCTTCGATCAAGTCAGGGCCAGGACATTTGCCCTTCTTTAGCCGCTTTATCGCGCCCGCAAGTTCTTCGAACCGGAACTCCGAGGTGTCCTCTTCGCTTGGGGGGATCGTCGCGCTCCTCCTGATCTCTGTCTGGTCAGTCATGTCCGTTTCTTCTTGGTCGCCGGGTAACAGGGCGGACAGCATCGCCTCCGCGGTTGTTCGCCAGTTGGAGGTATCTCCGTGTGGCGTCCGCAGGGTCGACACTACCACTTCTCCCCTAAGTTTACCCGTGACCGTTCTGCAGGGAATTCCCCAGGGTTCCTTGTTACCCTCCTTGGTTACAAACTCCTGCCAGCTCTGGATTCTGGCTCTCGTGATCTTCCTGGTGTATTCTCTCCTGAGTTTGCTGTACCGCAGCTTCTCTTCTTCCCCCGTTGCAGGGTCCTTAGCCCCCCTGGTACCTTCTTCTTGCTCGGTAAGCATCCCTCTTTGCTCGTGTGAGCTCGGGCGTCCACCACGGTACCGACCTATAGTGCCATTTCTTTTTGGGAATAGCCGCATCGCAGGCTTTAATGAGGACAGCACGCATTTGTTCCGCCATTCGTTCTACGTCCTCAGCTTGCTGGAGGGTGGTCCCTCGGAGTATCTCACACTCCTCTATAACGACTCTCTGGAACACATCCCAGTCGGCTTTTCGGGTGTTGTAGCGTTTCTCCTGAAGCTGCGGTTCGGCGTTTCTTATCTCGGGAGCCAGGCGCGTCTCCAAGACTCTATGGTCACTGGAGGTTCCATCCTCTTGAACTCTCCATTCACGCACGAGCGGTACTACTTCTGGACTCGCTAAGGTTACATCAATGTTGGACCGCCCCCGAGTTGTCTCGAAGGTGTAAGCCTGTCCTGGCTGGTTAAGGACACAGAGACCAAACTCCGCTATGACGGCTTCTAGAGCTTCTCCTCTATCGTCCGAACACCTGCTGTTCCACAGCGGTGACTTGGCGTTGGAGTCCAGGCCGATGACGGTCTTCTTGCCTCTAAGTTTCCTCAGTACCTTCTCCAGCTGTTCAATACCGACTGCGATGTCCTCAGTCGGTGGGAAGTACTGGCTGACGACGTGTAATTCTGAAACACCGTCACAGTAGATGGGGACAAGTATTGTGTGCGTTTCAGGGCTCGGCTAAGGCCGACCGCGCCATTCCTGGAGTGTAGAACTCATACTGGCTTCGCAATTAAGATGTTTTTAAATCTCCTACTTTCTAGCGGCCAATGCCCGGGGAACGGCGCGCGACTTGGAAAAACCCTGCCCTCACCTTTCGGATCATTGGACAAGTTGAACCTACCCTTTCGGGCAGCAGCTCGCTTAGCCGGTTCCGCACGATTCACGCATCGCGCCGCGCCGTTTCCAGCGGGAGCCACGAGGAGGCGGAGCTGCCAGCATATAGCTCGGTCCCAGCAGGTTGGCTTTCCAGCCGATTATCCCTGCACCGTCTCGGCACTCATTTACATGAGTGCCGCCTGCGCCGACGGTCGCAGGTCTCCTTTCCGAGTAGTACTGGTGTTGTTTCCCTCGTCTTTGTTTTCCTTGCTTCTGTCCTCTTTCTTATTGTTGGTTGTCCTGGTTAGGTCCAATTGTTGGCGTCGCAGGGTATCTTCGCGGGGTTCCCTGCTCTTCTTCTTCATCCTCCTCTGTGGGCTGCAGGCTGTTGGCTTCTTCGTTGTTGTGGTCGATGTTGGCTCTGTCGGAGTTGCCGTTGTTTATATTGATGTTGTCGTCCTCCCACTCTCCGTCATTCGGCGTTGTTGTTGCAGTGGGGTCGTCTCCGTTTCCTCCTACTTCTCTGCTCTGTTCGGGCGCCCTTTGAGCCAGCCTTGGGCTTCGTCCTGGGGGCTGGCTCGTCTGCTCCTCTGCTTGTGTCGACCTTCTCCCTGGAGGTGGTTGTGGCTGCGGTGTGTTCCCCATCTCCCGCGGGGTTCTCCTCCTCTTCTCCTCTTTTCTCTGCAGAACTCTCCTTGTGAACTGGCGGAAGTGGGGGTATATATCCTTTGTAACGAATTCCCACTTTTCCTCCGGACAGTCCAGATTGAGGTCGGTTATTGCGTTCCGCAGATCTTGCCACTCTTCATTGAAGATTGGGCAGTCCTCGAGGATGTGGTGGGGGGTTTCTACCTCACCGCAGTCGCACGTGTCCACTTCGCTGAGACAGAATGTCTTGAGTTTGCTGTTAAAGTCCCCGTGTCCACTGATGAACTGCGTCATGTAGTAGTCGGGTCTTATCCAGCGGCCCTCAAGCCTATTCTTGATACTATCGAAGTATTCAAAGGTGTTCCTGCCCTTCAGCGTGGCCTGCCAGCGTTCTTGCCATTTTTCAATGGCTTCCCTGACGATGGCCTTGTGGTTGGGTGCTTCATCCAGCCCTCGTTTCATCCTGTGGGCTCTCGCCCTGATCTCGATCAGCAGGTCGATGGGTATTACTCCTGCAATGACCTGTAGTGCCTCCGTTGACGTTGTTCTATATGCCTTAGTTACTCGAAGAAGTGCCATTCTCTGCGATCTTGACAGCATGCGCAGAGTTTCCCCGTTCAACAGGTCGCTCCAGCCGGCTGCGGCGTAAGTGGCTATCGGTTCGAACAACCCCTTATATAAAATTCTCATAGCCGCGTGGCCGAGTCCCCATTTTGACTTGGCTACTCTTGCGAGGCTGTTGAAGAGTCTTTGGCACTTCTGAGTTGTTTCGTACACATGCCGATTTATTTTAAGGCCTGTTTCAAGATGCACTCCCAGGTACTTAATCGATTGCTTCATTCTGATACTCCTGCCGTTTATCTTAATTATCGGTGGTCGTTCCGCGTCCAGCTTCCCTTTGACGAGTAACATTTCGGTCTTTTCCGCAGACAGCGAGTTTCTTCCTGGTACACCAAGTAGAAGCGCGCGTAACTACTTCCTGACCTTTATTTTGTATCTCAGTCCTCGCGTTTCCTGAGACCAGGATTATTATGTCGTCTGCGAACGCGACCGGTTCACACTCTGTCGCGCTTGTTGTTATTTCGCCTAACAGGTCATCGAATACTAGGTTCCAGAAACTTGGACCCAGTTCCGATCCCTGCGGACATCCCTTCGTGACCGGCTTGCAGACTATTCCATTTTTCCCGGTAATCTGCACCTTTCGATCCCGAGAAGTAGCTTCTCGCCAGCCGATAGAGGTTGTTGGGGCAGCCTCTTCTCTTCAGCTCTTGCAGGACGTTCGGCCACCAGACGTTGTCAAACGCTTCAGATATGTCCAGTGCAATGGCGAGAACGTACTTCCTGTCACTCATCTGCTCGGCCTTCTAGTGGAAATCTTAAAGCAACCGCGTTCTACCGTTGATCGTCCAGTATGTGAAAACCGTATTGACGTCCGAAGACAAGTAGAAGAGGTAGGAGTCGTCGGAGCAGTAGGAACAGCGAGAACACTTGCAGGAACAGTGAGAACGACGACGACTTGATGCGTGTTGAGAGAAGACTGCCTAACTGCCTTGGGTAGAACTCCTTGTAGGTGAGGGTGCGAACTCCGTGAGAACAGTGAAGGAACAGTCTCTTGTGATGACGGAAAGCTCGGTAGGGCGTGGTTTTTTGCGTAAGGAAAACGGATTCGTTGCTTGCACTTTTCGTGGGTCTGGTGAGGGCAACGATCTACGATGTCCATTGGTTTTCGACATTAACAAGTGATGAGAGGGGACGGAACCTCCTACCAATGGTGTTAGTTGCTGTCTTTGTTTAAGGGAAATTCGGAATTTCCGTTAGGCACATGTGGCTTGTGCGTTAGGCTACTACCCGCTTTCTCCGTGATTGTTTAAGAGTTCATAATAAACCCAAGGACTTTTCTAGTACCGGCTATGGAAAGAACACATGTTTCGAAACAATGCTGCTAAAAGTTACGCTTTCCGGCGGGTCCTTGGATTTATTACGGGTTGGAAGGACGGCACGTAGGCCGCTGGCGGTCAAGCGGCGCGGGATGGCGTGCAGATGTCTTCACGCGACGTAACACTTATAACGCTCTTTGAGGAGTTATTTCGAAAAGGAAGATTCGGTACATTCGGACCGATGCGAAAAAATTCCAAGTCCCACGACCCGGTTAGGTAGGTCCGGAGGATTAAATTTAAAAAAATAAAAAGAAATCGTTACGTTCGGCTAGAATTCGTCGAACTATAACGATTTCAGTAAAAATTTCGTTACCTTATGTAATATCGTGAAAAATTAAGAGTATAAATTTTTCCGATTATTTACAATTTATTAATAAATAAATAAATAAATATACAGGTATAAATTGAACAGAAAACGGTATTTGCTTAATTGAGCTAATTACGGTATTCGTATCTATATTAAATAACTTCGCAGTTATTTAATAATACTCTGACGATTCTAATAACACTAACGATGCGATCGGTTCTCTCGACTCGACTCTACTCTCCGACGTCTCGATCAACTCTGACTCTCGCAACACACATACTTTTCGGTTCGCACGCTCTGCCCTTTCGGTCGTCCCACCTTGAGAACACGAAATCGTCCTTCTGCTCTCACGTTGTCTATTGTTTTTCTCATATCTATGTAAGAACTAGGTGACATTAGTCACGTAGGCATTCTTAACATGAACCAACCACACAAGGATGACTCACACGGTTTTTCTAGTTTCGACCGAACTCTAGTTCAAACTATTTTGCGATGTTACACTTATAACGCTTTTTGAGGAGTTATTTCGAAAGGACGATTCGGTACTTTCGGACCGATGCGAAAAAATTCCAAGTCCCACGTCCCGGTTAGGTAGGTCCGGAGGATGAAATTTTTTAAAAAAATAAAAAGAAATCGTTACGTTCGGCTAGAATTCGTCGAACTATAACGATTTCAGTAAAAATTTCGTTACCTTATAACGCTTTTTGAGGAGTTATTTCGAAAGGAAGATTCGGGACTTTCGGACCGATGCGAAAAATTTCTAAGTCCCACGTCCCGGTTAGGTAGGTCCGGAGGGTGAAATTTTTAAAAAATAAAAGAAATCGTTACGTTCGGTTAGAATTCGTCGAACTATAACGATTTCAGTAAATTTACAAAATTATGTTACGTTATAAAGTTTTTGAGGAGTTATTGAGGGAGGAAACCTTCGTGAATATGACTCGATTCGAAAAAATTCGAGAACACGTAGGTTAGGTAGGTGACTGTTTTAATTTTGAAAAATAAAAAGAAGAAATAGTTACGTGGTAGATTCGCGAACTATAACATTCAGGAAAAATTACGACACTTATAAGCGTTTTGAGGAGTTATAATTGGGTAGATCTTGTAGGTGGGACGAACTGCGTGAAAAAAGTGAAGGACAGTCTCTTTATGTCGGAGGACAGGTAGGGCCGGTTTTTGAAACGTAAAAAAACGGATTCGTTACTTGCACTTTGTTCGTGGGACGTGACAACGATCTACGAAAATTTCATTGGTTTTCACATTAACAAGTGATGAGGGGACGGAACCTCCTACCAATGGTGTTAGTTAGATTGGTCTTTGTTTGGAATTCGAGAATTTCCGTTACGTACCTGTGGCTTAGGTGCGTTAGGCTACTACCCGCTTTCTCCGTGATTGTTTAAGAGTATAATAAACCCAAGGACTTTTCTAGTACCGGCTATGGAAAGAACACATGTTTCGAAACAATGCTGCTAAAAGTTACGCTTTCCGGCGGGTCCTTGGATTTATTACGGGTTGGAAGGACGGCACGTAGGCCGCTGGCGGTCAAGCGGCGCGGGATGGCGTGCAGATGTCTTCACGCGACGTAACACTTATAACGCTTTTTGAGGAGTTATTTCGAAAGGAAGATTCGGTACTTTCGGACCGATGCGAAAAAATTCCAAGTCCCACGTCCCGGTTAGGTAGGTCCGGAGGATGAAATTTTTTAAAAAAATAAAAAGAAATCGTTACGTTCGGCTAGAATTCGTCGAACTATAACGATTTCAGTAAAAATTTCGTTACCTTATGTAATATCGTGAAAAATTAAGAGTATAAATTTTTCCGATTATTTACAATTTATTAATAAATAAATAAATAAATATACAGGTATAAATTGAACAGAAAACGGTATTTGCTTAATTGAGCTAATTACGGTATTCGTATCTATATTAAATAACTTCGCAGTTATTTAATAATACTCTGACGATTCTAATAACACTAACGATGCGATCGGTTCTCTCGACTCGACTCTACTCTCCGACGTCTCGATCAACTCTGACTCTCGCAACACACATACTTTTCGGTTCGCACGCTCTGCCCTTTCGGTCGTCCCACCTTGAGAACACGAAATCGTCCTTCTGCTCTCACGTTGTCTATTGTTTTTCTCATATCTATGTAAGAACTAGGTGACATTAGTCACGTAGGCATTCTTAACATGAACCAACCACACAAGGATGACTCACACGGTTTTTCTAGTTTCGACCGAACTCTAGTTCAAACTATTTTGCGATGTTACACTTATAACGCTTTTTGAGGAGTTATTTCGAAAGGACGATTCGGTACTTTCGGACCGATGCGAAAAAATTCCAAGTCCCACGTCCCGGTTAGGTAGGTCCGGAGGATGAAATTTTTTAAAATTAAAAAGAAACCGTTACGTTCGGCTAGAATTCGTCGAACTATAACGATTTCAGTAAAAATTTCGTTACCTTATAACGCTTTTTGAGAGTTATTTCGAAGGAAGATTCGGGACTTTCGGACCGATGCGAAAAAATCTAAGTCCCACGTCCCGGTTAGGTAGGTCCGGAGGGTGAAATTTTTAAAAAAAAAAGAAATCGTTACGTTCGGCTAGAATTCGTCGAACTATAAGATTTCAGTAAAAATTTCGTTACCTTATTTTTCGACCAGTCGTGAAAACGCCATGCGAGGAAACATCCCGAGTCGTAAATTTATTAATATAATAAATAAACAACTTACAGATCATAATTTCCTTTCAGATAATCGGGGTGATTGTTGAGGTATAACACTAATTAGATTCAAGAGGTATATATACTTCAACAACTTAATACACCAACGATTGATAGCGTAACGTGTTATAAAGATTGACTGGACGGATCCTTCTTGGAGGTGAGGGTGAGACCTTCATGAATATGACTCGATTCTTCGGTTGCGAGAACGAGTAGAGTGGTGAAGTTGACTGTCCCTTTGGTTGACCCTCGTGATAGCGTAGAAGCAGTAGAAGAGGTAGGAGTCGTCGGAGCAGTAGGAACAGCGAGAACACTTGCAGGAACAGTGAGAACGACGACGACTTGATGCGTGTTGGAGAGAAGACTGCCTAACTGCCTTGGGTAGAACTCCTTGTAGGTGAGGGTGCGAACTCCGTGAGAACAGTGAAGGAACAGTCTCTTGTGATGACGGAGGAAAGCTCGGTAGGGCGTGGTTTTTCGTAAGGAAAAACGGATTCGTTGCTTGCACTTTTCTTTGGTGGGTTTTAGGTTGTGAGGGCAACGATCTACGATGTCCATTGGTTTTTCGACATTAACAAGTAATGAAGGGGACGGAACCTCCTACCAATGGTGTTAGTTGCTGTCTTTTTTAAAGGGAAATTTGATTTCCGTTAGGCACATGTGCTTGTGCGTTAGGCTACTACCGCTTTCTCCGTGATTGTTTAAGAGTTCATAATAAACCAAAGGACTTTTCTAGTACCGGCTATGGAAAGAACACATGTTTCGAAACAATGCTGCTAAAAGTTACGCTTTCCGGCGGGTCCTTGGATTTATTACGGGTTGGAAGGACGTTAGACGTTACCGTTGGCGGCTAGGATGCGGCGCAGGATAGCGGATTTCACGTAAAATTCGTAACACTTATAACGCTCTTTGAGGAGTTATTTCGAAAGGAAGATTCGGTACATTCGGACCGATGCGAAAAAATTCCAAGTCCCACGACCCGGTTAGGTAGGTCCGGAGGATTAAATTTTTAAAAAATTTAAAAGAAATCGTTACGTTCGGCTAGAATTCGTCGAACTATAACGATTTCAGTAAAATTTCGTTACCTTATGTAATATCGTGAAAAATTAAGAGTATAAATTTTTCCGATTATTTTACAATTTATTAATAAATAAATAAATAAATATACAGGTATAAATTGAACAGAAAACGGTATTTGCGTAATTGAGCTAATTACGGTATTCGTATCTATATTAAATAACTTCGCAGTTATTTAATAATACTCTGACGATTCTAATAACACTAACGATGCGATCGTTCTTCTCGACTCGACTCTACTCTCCGACGTCTCGATCAACTCTGACTCTCGCAACACACATACTTTTCGGTTCGCACGCTCTGCCCTTTCGGTCGTCCCACCTTCGAGAACACGAAATCGTCCTTCTGCTCTCACGTTGTCTATTGTTTTCTCATATCTATGTAAGAACTAGGTGACATTAGTCACGTAGGCATTCTTAACATGAACCAACCACACAAGGATGACGCTCACACACGGTTTTTCTAGTTTCGACCGAACTCTAGTTCAAACTATTTTGCGATGTTACACTTATAACGCTTTTTGAGGAGTTATTTCGAAAGGACGATTCGGTACTTTCGGACCGATGCGAAAAAATTCCAAGTCCCACGTCCCGGTTAGGTAGGTCCGGAGGGTGAAATTTTTTAAAAAAATAAAAAGAAATCGTTACGTTCGGCTAGAATTCGTCGAACTATAACGATTTCAGTAAAAATTTCGTTACCTTATTGTTTCGACCAGTCGCGGGGAGACGCCATCGCGAGAAAACACGTCAACGGGAGTCGTAAATTCCCGTTACGATTATAATAATCGACGCCACGAGCAGATCGATCCCCTGATTTCCTTTCAGATAATCGGGGTGATTGTTGAGGTATAACACTGTGGTTCACAGAGTTATAAAATGTATATATTTTCAACAACTTAATACACCAACGATTGATAGCAACGTGTTATAAAGATTGACTGGAGCGGATCCTTCTTGGAGGTGAGGGTGAGACCTTCATGAATATGACTCGATTCTTCGGTTGCGAGAACGAGTAGAGTGGTGAAGTTGACTGTCCTTTGGTTGACCCTCGTGATAGCGTAGAAGCAGTAGAAGAGGTAGGAGTCGTCGGAGCAGTAGGAACAGCGAGAACACTTGCAGGAACAGTGAGAACGACGACGACTTGATGCGTGTTGGAGAGAAGACTGCCTAACTGCCTTGGGTAGAACTCCTTGTAGGTGAGGGTGCGAACTCCGTGAGAACAGTGAAGGAACAGTCTCTTGTGATGACGGAGGAAAGCTCGGTAGGGCGTGGGTGTTTTGCGTAAGGAAAACGGATTCGTTGCTTGCACTTTTCGTGGGTCTGGTAAGGGCAACGATCTACGATGTCCATTGGTTTTTCGACATTAACAAGTGATGAGAGGGGACGGAACCTCCTACCAATGGTGTTAGTTGCTGTCTTTGTTTAAGGGAAATTCGGAATTTCCGTTAGTCACATGTGGCTTGCTTGTGCGTAAGGCTACTACCCGCTTTCTCCGTGATTGTTTAAGAGTTCGTAATAAACCCAAGGACTTTTCTAGTACCGGCTATGGAAAGAACACATGTTTCGAAACAATGCTGCTAAAAGTTACGCTTTCCGGCGGGTCCTTGGATTTATTACGGGTTGGAAAGGACGGCACGCGCCTGGCGGTCAAGCGGCGCGGGATGGCGTGCAGATGTCTTCACGCGACGTAACACTTATAACGCTCTTTGAGGAGTTATTTCGAAAGGAAGATTCGGTACATTCGGACCGATGCGAAAAAATTCCAAGTCCCACGACCCGGTTAGGTAGGTCCGGAGGATTAAATTTAAAAAAAATAAAAGAAATCGTTACGTTCGGCTAGAATTCGTCGAACTATAACGATTTCAGTAAAAATTTCGTTACCTTATGTAATATCGTGAAAAATTAAGAGTATAAATTTTTCCGATTATTTACAATTTATTAATAAATAAATAAATAAATATACAGGTATAAATTGAACAGAAAACGGTATTTGCTTAATTGAGCTAATTACGGTATTCGTATCTATATTAAATAACTTCGCAGTTATTTAATAATACTCTGACGATTCTAATAACACTAACGATGCGATCGGTTCTCTCGACTCGACTCTACTCTCCGACGTCTCGATCAACTCTGACTCTCGCAACACACATACTTTTCGGTTCGCACGCTCTGCCCTTTCGGTCGTCCCACCTTGAGAACACGAAATCGTCCTTCTGCTCTCACGTTGTCTATTGTTTTTCTCATATCTATGTAAGAACTAGGTGACATTAGTCACGTAGGCATTCTTAACATGAACCAACCACACAAGGATGACTCACACGGTTTTTCTAGTTTCGACCGAACTCTAGTTCAAACTATTTTGCGATGTTACACTTATAACGCTTTTTGAGGAGTTATTTCGAAAGGACGATTCGGTACTTTCGGACCGATGCGAAAAAATTCCAAGTCCCACGTCCCGGTTAGGTAGGTCCGGAGGATGAAATTTTTTAAAAATAAAAAGAAACCGTTACGTTTGGCTAGAATTCGTCGAACTATAACGATTTCAGTAAAAATTCCGTTACCTTAGAACGCTTTTTGAGGGGTTATTTCGAAAGGAAGATTCGGGACTTTCGGACCGATGCGAAAAAATTCTAAGTCCCACGTCCCGGTTAGGTAGGTCCGGAGGGTGAAATTTTTTAAAAAAATAAAATGAAATCGTTACGTTCGGCTAGAATTCGTCGAACTATAACGATTTCAGTAAAAATTTCGTTACCTTATTGTTTCGACCAGTCGCGGGGAGACGCCATCGCGAGGAAACACGTCAACGGGAGTCGTAAATTCCCGTTACGATTATAATAATCGACGCCACGAGCAGATCGATCCCCTGATTTCCTTTCAGATAATCGGGGTGATTGTTGAGGTATAACACTGTGGTTCACAGAGTTATAAAATGTATATATTTTCAACAACTTAATACACCAACGATTGATAGCAACGTGTTATAAAGATTGACTGGAGCGGATCCTTCTTGGAGGTGAGGGTGAGACCTTCATGAATATGACTCGATTCTTCGGTTGCGAGAACGAGTAGAGTGGTGAAGTTGACTGTCCTTTGGTTGACCCTCGTGATAGCGTAGAAGCAGTAGAAGAGGTAGGAGTCGTCGGAGCAGTAGGAACAGCGAGAACACTTGCAGGAACAGTGAGAACGACGACGACTTGATGCGTGTTGGAGAGAAGACTGCCTAACTGCCTTGGGTAGAACTCCTTGTAGGTGAGGGTGCGAACTCCGTGAGAACAGTGAAGGAACAGTCTCTTGTGATGACGGAGGAAAGCTCGGTAGGGCGTGGTTTTTTGCGTAAGGAAAACGGATTCGTTGCTTGCACTTTTCGTGGGTCTGGTGAGGGCAACGATCTACGATGTCCATTGGTTTTTCGACATTAACAAGTGATGAGAGGGGACGGAACCTCCTACCAATGGTGTTAGTTGCTGTCTTTGTTTAAGGGAAATTCGGAATTTCCGTTAGGCACATGTGGCTTGTGCGTTAGGCTACTACCCGCTTTCTCCGTGATTGTTTAAGAGTTCATAATAAACCCAAGGACTTTTCTAGTACCGGCTATGGAAAGAACACATGTTTCGAAACAATGCTGCTAAAAGTTACGCTTTCCGGCGGGTCCTTGGATTTATTACGGGTTGGAAGGACGGCACGTAGGCCGCTGGCGGTCAAGCGGCGCGGGATGGCGTGCAGATGTCTTCACGCGACGTAACACTTATAACGCTCTTTGAGGAGTTATTTCGAAAGGAAGATTCGGTACATTCGGACCGATGCGAAAAAATTCCAAGTCCCACGACCCGGTTAGGTAGGTCCGGAGGATTAAATTTAAAAAAAAAATAAAAAGAAATCGTTACGTTCGGCTAGAATTCGTCGAACTATAACGATTTCAGTAAAAATTTCGTTACCTTATGTAATATCGTGAAAAATTAAGAGTATAAATTTTTCCGATTATTTACAATTTATTAATAAATAAATAAATAAATATACAGGTATAAATTGAACAGAAAACGGTATTTGCTTAATTGAGCTAATTACGGTATTCGTATCTATATTAAATAACTTCGCAGTTATTTAATAATACTCTGACGATTCTAATAACACTAACGATGCGATCGGTTCTCTCGACTCGACTCTACTCTCCGACGTCTCGATCAACTCTGACTCTCGCAACACACATACTTTTCGGTTCGCACGCTCTGCCCTTTCGGTCGTCCCACCTTGAGAACACGAAATCGTCCTTCTGCTCTCACGTTGTCTATTGTTTTTCTCATATCTATGTAAGAACTAGGTGACATTAGTCACGTAGGCATTCTTAACATGAACCAACCACACAAGGATGACTCACACGGTTTTTCTAGTTTCGACCGAACTCTAGTTCAAACTATTTTGCGATGTTACACTTATAACGCTTTTTGAGGAGTTATTTCGAAAGGACGATTCGGTACTTTCGGACCGATGCGAAAAAATTCCAAGTCCCACGTCCCGGTTAGGTAGGTCCGGAGGATGAAATTTTTAAAAGAATAAAAAGAAACCGTTACGTTCGGCTAGAATTCGTCGAACTATAACGATTTCAGTAAAAATTCCGTTACCTTATAACGCTTTTTGAGGGGTTATTTCGAAAGGAAGATTCGGGACTTTCGGACCGATGCGAAAAAATTCTAAGTCCCACGTCCCGGTTAGGTAGGTCCGGAGGGTGAAATTTTTTAAAAAAATAAAATGAAATCGTTACGTTCGGCTAGAATTCGTCGAACTATAACGATTTCAGTAAAAATTTCGTTACCTTATTGTTTCGACCAGTCGCGGGGAGACGCCATCGCGGGAAACACGTCAACGGGAGTCGTAAATTCCCGTTACGATTATAATAATCGACGCCACGAGCGAGATCGATCCCCTGATTTCCTTTCAGATAATCGGGGTGATTGTTGAGGTATAACACTGTGGTTCACAGAGTTATAAAATGTATATATTTTCAACAACTTAATACACCAACGATTGATAGCAACGTGTTATAAAGATTGACTGGAGCGGATCCTTCTTGGAGGTGAGGGTGAGACCTTCATGAATATGACTCGATTCTTCGGTTGCGAGAACGAGGAGTTGGTGAAGTTGACTGTCCTTTGGTTGACCCTCGTGATAGCGTAGAAGCAGTAGAAGAGGTAGGAGTCGTCGGAGCAGTAGGAACAGCGAGAACACTTGCAGGAACAGTGAGAACGACGACGACTTGATGCGTGTTGGAGAGAAGACTGCCTAACTGCCTTGGGTAGAACTCCTTGTAGGTGAGGGTGCGAACTCCGTGAGAACAGTGAAGGAACAGTCTCTTGTGATGACGGAGGAAAGCTCGGTAGGGCGTGGTTTTTTGCGTAAGGAAAACGGATTCGTTGCTTGCACTTTTCGTGGGTCTGGTGAGGGCAACGATCTACGATGTCCATTGGTTTTTCGACATTAACAAGTGATGAGAGGGGACGGAACCTCCTACCAATGGTGTTAGTTGCTGTCTTTGTTTAAGGGAAATTCGGAATTTCCGTTAGGCACATGTGGCTTGTGCGTTAGGCTACTACCCGCTTTCTCCGTGATTGTTTAAGAGTTCATAATAAACCCAAGGACTTTTCTAGTACCGGCTATGGAAAGAACACATGTTTCGAAACAATGCTGCTAAAAGTTACGCTTTCCGGCGGGTCCTTGGATTTATTACGGGTTGGAAGGACGGCACGTAGGCCGCTGGCGGTCAAGCGGCGCGGGATGGCGTGCAGATGTCTTCACGCGACGTAACACTTATAACGCTCTTTGAGGAGTTATTTCGAAAGGAAGATTCGGTACATTCGGACCGATGCGAAAAAATTCCAAGTCCCACGACCCGGTTAGGTAGGTCCGGAGGATTAAATTTAAAAAAAAAATAAAAAGAAATCGTTACGTTCGGCTAGAATTCGTCGAACTATAACGATTTCAGTAAAAATTTCGTTACCTTATGTAATATCGTGAAAAATTAAGAGTATAAATTTTTCCGATTATTTACAATTTATTAATAAATAAATAAATAAATATACAGGTATAAATTGAACAGAAAACGGTATTTGCTTAATTGAGCTAATTACGGTATTCGTATCTATATTAAATAACTTCGCAGTTATTTAATAATACTCTGACGATTCTAATAACACTAACGATGCGATCGGTTCTCTCGACTCGACTCTACTCTCCGACGTCTCGATCAACTCTGACTCTCGCAACACACATACTTTTCGGTTCGCACGCTCTGCCCTTTCGGTCGTCCCACCTTGAGAACACGAAATCGTCCTTCTGCTCTCACGTTGTCTATTGTTTTTCTCATATCTATGTAAGAACTAGGTGACATTAGTCACGTAGGCATTCTTAACATGAACCAACCACACAAGGATGACTCACACGGTTTTTCTAGTTTCGACCGAACTCTAGTTCAAACTATTTTGCGATGTTACACTTATAACGCTTTTTGAGGAGTTATTTCGAAAGGACGATTCGGTACTTTCGGACCGATGCGAAAAAATTCCAAGTCCCACGTCCCGGTTAGGTAGGTCCGGAGGGTGAAATTTTTTAAAAAAATAAAAAGAAATCGTTACGTTCGGCTAGAATTCGTCGAACTATAACGATTTCAGTAAAAATTTCGTTACCTTATTGTTTCGACCAAAAAAGTCCCCGCGGGGAGACGCCATTTTGCGAGGAAAAACGTAATCGGTACGGTCGTAAATTCCCGTTACGATTATAATAATCGACGCCACGAGCAGATCGATCCCCTGATTTCCTTTCAGATAATCGGGGTGATTGTTGAGGTATAACACTGTGGTTCACAGAGTTATAAAATGTATATATTTTCAACAACTTAATACACCAACGATTGATAGCAACGTGTTATAAAGATTGACTGGAGCGGATCCTTCTTGGAGGTGAGGGTGAGACCTTCATGAATATGACTCGATTCTTCGGTTGCGAGAACGAGTAGAGTGGTGAAGTTGACTGTCCTTTGGTTGACCCTCGTGATAGCGTAGAAGCAGTAGAAGAGGTAGGAGTCGTCGGAGCAGTAGGAACAGCGAGAACACTTGCAGGAACAGTGAGAACGACGACGACTTGATGCGTGTTGGAGAGAAGACTGCCTAACTGCCTTGGGTAGAACTCCTTGTAGGTGAGGGTGCGAACTCCGTGAGAACAGTGAAGGAACAGTCTCTTGTGATGACGGAGGAAAGCTCGGTAGGGCGTGGTTTTTTGCGTAAGGAAAACGGATTCGTTGCTTGCACTTTTCGTGGGTCTGGTGAGGGCAACGATCTACGATGTCCATTGGTTTTTCGACATTAACAAGTGATGAGAGGGGACGGAACCTCCTACCAATGGTGTTAGTTGCTGTCTTTGTTTAAGGGAAATTCGGAATTTCCGTTAGGCACATGTGGCTTGTGCGTTAGGCTACTACCCGCTTTCTCCGTGATTGTTTAAGAGTTCATAATAAACCCAAGGACTTTTCTAGTACCGGCTATGGAAAGAACACATGTTTCGAAACAATGCTGCTAAAAGTTACGCTTTCCGGCGGGTCCTTGGATTTATTACGGGTTGGAAGGACGGCACGTAGGCCGCTGGCGGTCAAGCGGCGCGGGATGGCGTGCAGATGTCTTCACGCGACGTAACACTTATAACGCTCTTTGAGGAGTTATTTCGAAAGGAAGATTCGGTACATTCGGACCGATGCGAAAAAATTCCAAGTCCCACGACCCGGTTAGGTAGGTCCGGAGGATTAAATTTTTTAAAAAAATAAAAAGAAATCGTTACGTTCGGCTAGAATTCGTCGAACTATAACGATTTCAGTAAAAATTTCGTTACCTTATGTAATATCGTGAAAAATTAAGAGTATAAATTTTTCCGATTATTTACAATTTATTAATAAATAAATAAATAAATATACAGGTATAAATTGAACAGAAAACGGTATTTGCTTAATTGAGCTAATTACGGTATTCGTATCTATATTAAATAACTTCGCAGTTATTTAATAATACTCTGACGATTCTAATAACACTAACGATGCGATCGGTTCTCTCGACTCGACTCTACTCTCCGACGTCTCGATCAACTCTGACTCTCGCAACACACATACTTTTCGGTTCGCACGCTCTGCCCTTTCGGTCGTCCCACCTTGAGAACACGAAATCGTCCTTCTGCTCTCACGTTGTCTATTGTTTTTCTCATATCTATGTAAGAACTAGGTGACATTAGTCACGTAGGCATTCTTAACATGAACCAACCACACAAGGATGACTCACACGGTTTTTCTAGTTTCGACCGAACTCTAGTTCAAACTATTTTGCGATGTTACACTTATAACGCTTTTTGAGGAGTTATTTCGAAAGGACGATTCGGTACTTTCGGACCGATGCGAAAAATTCCAAGTCCCACGTCCCGGTTAGGTAGGTCCGGAGGGTGAAATTTTTTAAAAAATAAAAAGAAATCGTTACGTTCGGCTAGAATTCGTCGAACTATAACGATTTCAGTAAAAATTTCGTTACCTTATTACGCATTTGCGGGGAGTTATTTCGAAGGAACATTCGGGATTCCCTACATAATAATAATCCACCTAACCTTTTAAATAAAAACGTTGTTTATAAAAAATGTTCACACGAGTTATAAAATGTATATATTTTCAACAACTTAATTACACCAACGATTGGTATAAGACAACTTAATAACGATTAAAGATTGACTGGAGCGGATCCTTCTTGGAGGTGAGGGTGAGACCTTCATGAATATGACTCGATTCTTCGGTTGCGAGAACGAGTAGAGTGGTGAAGTTGACTGTCCTTTGGTTGACCCTCGTGATAGCGTAGAAGCAGTAGAAGAGGTAGGAGTCGTCGGAGCAGTAGGAACAGCGAGAACACTTGCAGGAACAGTGAGAACGACGACGACTTGATGCGTGTTGGAGAGAAGACTGCCTAACTGCCTTGGGTAGAACTCCTTGTAGGTGAGGGTGCGAACTCCGTGAGAACAGTGAAGGAACAGTCTCTTGTGATGACGGAGGAAAGCTCGGTAGGGCGTGGTTTTTTGCGTAAGGAAAACGGATTCGTTGCTTGCACTTTTCGTGGGTCTGGTGAGGGCAACGATCTACGATGTCCATTGGTTTTTCGACATTAACAAGTGATGAGAGGGGACGGAACCTCCTACCAATGGTGTTAGTTGCTGTCTTTGTTTAAGGGAAATTCGGAATTTCCGTTAGGCACATGTGGCTTGTGCGTTAGGCTACTACCCGCTTTCTCCGTGATTGTTTAAGAGTTCATAATAAACCCAAGGACTTTTCTAGTACCGGCTATGGAAAGAACACATGTTTCGAAACAATGCTGCTAAAAGTTACGCTTTCCGGCGGGTCCTTGGATTTATTACGGGTTGGAAGGACGGCACGTAGGCCGCTGGCGGTCAAGCGGCGCGGGATGGCGTGCAGATGTCTTCACGCGACGTAACACTTATAACGCTCTTTGAGGAGTTATTTCGAAAGGAAGATTCGGTACATTCGGACCGATGCGAAAAAATTCCAAGTCCCACGACCCGGTTAGGTAGGTCCGGAGGATTAAATTTTAAAAAAATAAAAAGAAATCGTTACGTTCGGCTAGAATTCGTCGAACTATAACGATTTCAGTAAAAATTTCGTTACCTTATGTAATATCGTGAAAAATTAAGAGTATAAATTTTTCCGATTATTTACAATTTATTAATAAATAAATAAATAAATATACAGGTATAAATTGAACAGAAAACGGTATTTGCTTAATTGAGCTAATTACGGTATTCGTATCTATATTAAATAACTTCGCAGTTATTTAATAATACTCTGACGATTCTAATAACACTAACGATGCGATCGGTTCTCTCGACTCGACTCTACTCTCCGACGTCTCGATCAACTCTGACTCTCGCAACACACATACTTTTCGGTTCGCACGCTCTGCCCTTTCGGTCGTCCCACCTTGAGAACACGAAATCGTCCTTCTGCTCTCACGTTGTCTATTGTTTTTCTCATATCTATGTAAGAACTAGGTGACATTAGTCACGTAGGCATTCTTAACATGAACCAACCACACAAGGATGACTCACACGGTTTTTCTAGTTTCGACCGAACTCTAGTTCAAACTATTTTGCGATGTTACACT